>JAGTTH010006652.1:0-83517 GCA_022606485.1 Agraylea sexmaculata | reverse complement strand
GAGATGAGTCAAAGTCAAACGAATATTGTAGTAATATACCTAGAGACATTAGTATAACGCTCGAAAGGAAATTGTTGCACAAAGCACTTCATTACACCCACTTGGACTAGCTCTGATTTGTAGATACGTTTTTGTGTTAATAACTTATCGTTTTGTGAAAAGGAAATGTCAGGTTTATTATTTAAGTATGAAATGTGAATAGGTCAAGAATCTGGATATAAACAGACTGCGTGTCAACATTTGCTAAGCTATTTTTAACATCACGTTTTACAACAGTACTTTGTTATTTGAAGCTCTAGTTGAGGTTCACAAGTTTTATATTCTAATGGTTAATTTTTTTTCGATAACTCCCGAGTCACGTAGCTCACTGTAGACATTCGCATAAGCAAACTAGTCTACCACAAACGTCTGTAATTGGTGATGTATACTCTTGCGGTGTGACCAGACATGTGCTAAAGTCAAACGAATATTATAATATTTTACCTATCTTATTTCTGTAATTCGCTCTATCCTTTTTTACCGTGCATTACAATGAAGTGATATAAAAAAAGAACTATAACGCTCAAGTTTTATTCATGAGTGCTTTAATAGGAATTTAGAATAGAATACTATAATATTAGTTTGATGTAGGCACATCTCTGAATGTGACTAATCTCGACCGTTTAGTTTGTAAGTTTGACATGTACTAACTCTACAAGTATATAAATAGAGTCAAATATGCGGTCCGAAATACCGCGGATAGTAGTGATTGGGCGGCATTGTAAAATATATTTAACAACGTGACCAATTGTTTTACTTGATTGACACATAATATTGTATGCGCTCACTACTAAAAATTATGATAAACACAAGGAGTAATTATCTAGCTAAATTTTTAATACATTTCACTTTAAATCAAACAAATAATTAGTAAACAAATCATGCGATGAATATTAAAAAAGCGCATCCAACGGTTATGAATTATGTATGGAACAATCTCATAGTCTTGTATTTAAAATAATCAAAAAATTGGTAATATATTTTTGGAATGGTGTAAAATTTTATCTCCGTAATTTAGTTGATTTATTAATAGGGAAATTAAAATTATTATTATTAAATATTAAAGTATGTATTCTGACAACCCTGAAGTGAGGTCAAGTGACACTTGCACGAAGCAGGAGAGATATTTTAAAGGTCCTAAAATTAAAAATTCAAGGTGGAGAACGAGCGTGTTAAGAGGGAAATTAAACAACACTCTCATGAGACCAAACAAGATTAAACGCACTTTTTCAACACGAAGCCTTCTTTCTCGCCACTCAGCTAATTAACCTTAAGTAATATGACTCCAAATTATTATATGAATGTACACTTTTATATGCGAAAAATAATAATTTAATATTAATCAGGTTAGGTTACCTAATCAACGTATATTCCTTGCAATTTTTGTACTATTTCATTATTTAATACATTGGATATTATATAAACCGGTTTTGCCACAATAGTTATAATTGGACACAATTTTTAAACATGAGATTTTTTTTATTGAAAACTAGAATTTTTAATACACATAGGATCGGTTTCTTCAAACAGTAAACTACCTAACTTTCGAGTCGTTTTTTTGCCAAATATTTATTTATTTTAAAGAAATATTTTTATTAGTCTTAGTAAATACTTTCGACTACTAATGTGTAATCATTTTCAAAGACTAGATGATTCTATATTTTATAAATGATTTATATATAATCAATTAGTCTCTGAAGATGACTACACATTAGTAGTCGAAAATACTAAGACTCTAATAAAATTACAGTGGAAATTACAAACATATTTTATTAAAGTATGGAATTCCACTAAGAAATCAACGCGATGAACAATTTATTATATATTTTTACATTATGTTTTTTTAGACTCAACTAGGTTTAATTCATTGTCTGTCGGTGATCTTAACTATTACTTAATAATCGCCTCAATCTTACAATCCAGGAAATCAGAGTAAACCTGGATCGATTGATCTGGATTTTATTAATATTACTTCTGATCTCCCAGTCGTAATAACCGATCAAATCAATTCAAAAAAATATAACTAACGGGATTTGAAACCATTTTTGGTCCATTTCAAATTTGATCCATTAGAACATAAAATTTGTGAACTGCAACTATGAGTAGAGCTTCAAATATAACTACTGTTGAAAAACGTGATGTTAAAAATAGCTTAGCAAATGCTGACTTGCAGTCTGTTTATATCCATATTCCTGACCTATTCACATATGTTTCTCCACTTTAAAATGTTTGTAAAAAGTCCTAAAATAATAAACCTGACATTTCCTTTTCACAAAACGATGGCTTATTAACAAAAAACTTATCTACAAATCATAGCTAGTTCAAGTGGATGTAATGATTTACTTACTCTACAACGATTTCCTTTATAATTTGATTATTGTAGTAACATCTCTAGTTAACACATCAAATATTATATTCATTGGACAAATCAAAAAGCAAATTTCAAAAATACTATTTGGGTTTAATTTGAAAAGAGGTTTTTAAGAGCTATAATGTGTATTATATTATAATCAGACCTAGTCCAAGTGGGTGTGATGAAGAATTCTTTTATTATTTGATAATTGTATTATTTTATTTCAACTCTTTGATATTTACACAAAACCTTATATGATATACATCTACACTTATCATACATCAATTAATAATTTTATTATGTTATAAGTTCTGTTAATATCCCAAAATTTAAATAGAATAATATATTTTGCTACATAATATATCAATATGTAGAATAAAAATTTAAGCCGCAGTGTTCTACAATTGAAAACTCTTTTTTCACACTCTTGGCCGAGGTTTGATATATTTTTTTATAATATCTTTATAAATAGGCTTCTGATATAGATACAGCATAGATCATTGATAGTAAAACTGCATATATATCTAAATAGCGTAATAGCTCAGGGGATAAGACGAGTGACTACAAATACTGTGCTCATGGGTTCAAATCCCGCTCAAGTCAAGAATTTTTTAATTGATTTGATCGCTTATTACGACTGGGAGATCGGGAATAATATTAATAAAATTCCGATCGATAATCTTGATTCAGGTTTACTCTTATTTTGTGTATTGTAATGTAAATACTGATTATTAGGTTGCTGACCGTATTTGCATCAACAAGAACTAATATTGTAAACATGTCATAATTTCTCAGGTTGCTGACCGTGTGTGCCGTTTGAGGTTATGTTTTTGTTTACGTACTATTGTTGTTTCATAAATTCTGTGACGTATGCTTATAATAATATAAATTCAAATGAGGCGGTCAATCACCTAATAAGAAAAGTTTTTAAAATAATAATTAAAAATTGAAAAGATCAACTAGCAGACTTGGACCATCAATGAAGGTGTGGTTGTGTTACATTTAATGTACCATTCCTTACATTTAATTATTTTAAGTTGAATAAAAGACATGTTGTTACACAACATTAATCAATTCAATCCAATACCCACACTACGTAAATAAATTTTTAAAAATGATCAAGGAAAATGAAAAAGTAAGGTAAATACTGATTATTAAGTCGGTGACCTGTGTAACTAGTAATAGTTAAGATCACCGACAGACAATTAACACGTTTTTGTGTCTAAAAAACCCTCTCAAAAAAGCTCCATCAGAGATGTAGATTCTCTGGTATTCCAGACGACTGTTTTCTCTTAAAAATAATAATTAAAAAAATATATTAGTTCATCATGTCCTGTGGACACGTTCAATCATTAATTTGGTTAGTACTGGAGTGTTGTCTGTCTTGGGGCCAGCATTCCTGTTAGAGATAAAGAGATGGGGTCCATCACACAGGATCTGATTACCATTCCAATTATCCAAGGGCCTGGTTCTGACGGGGCCGACAACCCAACACAAATAGATCTACTCCGAAACAGGAGGTCATCCATCACCATTGACAGACATCACTTCAGCCATTCTAAGCACAAGTAATCCAGACAGTCTACCATTGTACTGTTTGTCTTACACTATCCTCACACTAAATATATCGGAAGGAATAAATATGAACACGCCCTTATAATATCATTGAGACCGTTCGAAAAAAATAATCATTTTCATACAAGTGTATTTTTATTTAGGCCCAGTTTCTTCACCACGTGTGTAATCGCTACGTGGCAACAAATTGTACGAATCTCATGTCATATACAAATATTCCGTTTCTTGAAACGACACTGAAACAATAAAAACACTGACGGCCGAATTCAATATAATATTGTAATGAGAGTAATGAGCTGATGTACACCACTACTACTAAGCTCTAGTCTATTCGTATACGCACTAATACTATCAGCTGTTGCACGACTCATTAAGGGCCAGTTTATTCAAGTTAATAAATCTTGTGCTACGTAGCAAGAGATTGTACGAATCTCATGTCATATACAAATATTCCGTTTCTTGAAACGACACTGAAAAAATAAAAACACTGACGGCCGAATTCAATATAATTTTGTAATGAGCTGATGTACACCACTTCTACTAAGCTCTAGTCTATTCGTATACGCACTAATACTATCAGCTGTTGCACGACTCATTAAGGGCCAGTTTATTCAAGTTAATAAATCTTGTGCTACGTAGCAAGAGATTGTACGAATCTCGTGCCATATACAAATAAACCGTTTCTTCAACCCGTGTTAAAGTTATAGCCGAGTTCGTCACGCAACTCGAATGGAGGGGATAATATAGCACGAGCTCGAGATTTAGCTATAGCACGCTGATATCGCCGAGTTATGATTTGACATCTGGTGGCACGAGCTACATCTTGAAGAAACGCATTTTCACGACACGAGCTCGAGATTTAACACGGGTTTAAGAAACTGGCCCTAAATTACTCAAAATTCGTATAATCTGTTGTCACGTAGCTCATAAATTTATCACAATTTTTAAGAAACAGACCCTACTACTAGAGGTATAAACTACTAAAGTGCAGTCGTCTTGTGGAAATTACATATTATATAAATCTATTATTAGCATATAATTCCATGAAGACGTCGACAAAATCATTAATATGAAAGAGGTAATAAGAAGACCTAGTCCAAGTAGGTGTGATGAAGTGATTTGACGTATTTGAGTTATGCAAACGATTTACTTTATTATTTGATTTTTGTTATCTGTAGTTATCACATAAGAAATATTATATTCATGGGACAAACTAAAAATAGTATTTTATTTTTAATAAAAATGTAGGTACTACTCTACAATTTTAAACTATTTTTTTCACCCAGTCGAGGTTTCGTAATAAATTGAGGAGGTGGTTTTTTTAAAGCATTTTATTGAAAGCCGGAAACTTAGTTGTTAATTAACTGTAAAATTCATGTTTGTAGAGCAAATTTCAGACCTTGGACAAGCTTATACATCGTAGTTTGTAATACAATATTACTTACATTAAATTGATTAATATTTTAATAATTCAATACATTTACAAAAATTAATAAATCTAAAAATATATACACTGAAATGCGGTGGAATTTAATGTCAGCATTTCAATATATCCGGTATGGTCTAGTGGCTAGGATACCTGGCTTTCACCCAGGAGGCTCGGGTTCGATTCCCGGTACCGGAATATTTATTTTTTCTCCTTATGCATAGTAACTTTATATCACCTGCTCTTCATTTACGACATGTAAAACACGTCAGTTCTAAAAACTTCCGATCTTAATCAGGGAAGATCACAGGTTCGTAACGAGCATGGACGGACTGGATCGTAGAGGGAATGAAAAAAATAAAAAGAATTCTTGGACCTCTGTAAAAAGGCACTAAAAAGACCCTCAAGCTGTATTTCTAGCTCAGGATTTGACGACCAGCTGGATTCTCCGCCAATACAGCCTTTTCAATAGGAATCCTATCTATTTTACACTTAATATTAAAATTACTATAATATCAAATAGGTAAATAATAGATTTTATCGATTATTGATGCCAATAAACTATAAAACGTACGTACTATATTTTTGTTATTTAAGAATATATTACAATAAAGAAACACAAGGATTTAAAGTATAGCTCGGATTAAGTGGGTGCAATGAAGTGCCTTAGAGCACTGGACACTGCACGGGTTATATTGCTATTTTATATTAATCTTATGTTTTTTTTACTATATTATCTTCGAAAAAAATATTATACTGCTTTCAATGCCATCAAGTGAAATAAATACACTTTTTTTAATTGGTAAATTGTATCATTCTATTTAAACTCTCGGATATTAATTGTATTGTTTTATTTGAATTCTCTAATATTTATACATTAATTTGATAGTTACAGGAGAAATTATAATGTTGAATGTGGACGAATACTGAGAGGATTGGCAATTTGTTCTGTTAATATTATAATATCCGAGAATTTTAATAGAATTATACAATTTAATTAAAAAATATAACCCGTGCAGTGTCCAGTGCACCCACTTATTCGAGCTCTGTTGAAAACGTTTATTAAAATAAAATTATTTTAAATATAACTGAAACAGATGGAAAATATTGAGAGTCCAGATATGAGCATCGGTGGTTCAGTGGTAGAATGCTCGCCTGCCACGCGGGCGGCCCGGGTTCGATTCCCGGCCGATGCATACATTTTTTTAAAATTATTTTTATACTATCGTGAGTAGGCACCAACGAGAATGATAAAAAGTGGTGCAATTTAATGAAATCACTCGGCAATAAAAGTAGAAGTGCAATGTATGGAGTAGGCGAAGAACCTGTTTGGTATAAAAACAAGCCAAGTTATGGCGCATTGATAATTTGTCTTGAACAAGAAAATCGCAACAAGAGCAATTCGTTAGTTATTATATTCTGAAGACCAAAAGAGAAATTATTATCAAGAATAAAAGGTGTTGTGTGAAGAGACGTATGAGTATGTATGGAAAGTAATGATTAACCTTACGTACTATAGTTATCAATTTAAAACTTTAAAAGATAATTTAGATTTATTATTTTTACAATTAGACTCACATTCAGCTTTAACTGACTGGTTCGAACTGATCTTAAAACTGACAGTTTAAAGTTTAACTGAACTTGTGTAGACCGCCATGAAAAAATACTTTAAGCTTTACTAAAATGTAAAGGCCATAGTTTTCCATGATTAGTAAATGACGTTATCAGTGCGTCACTTATAATATTATTTACTAAGCTATTGAAAATGTCCTAAATATTACATTTCGTGAAGGATTGTAAAGTCCCAGCCAAACAGAACGATTTGCTGGCGAACTCTGCACGTGCACAAGAGTTTCATATTATTTTTCTACTCGTTGACAGTTCGCCGCGAACGGATGATGGATTTAAATATTGTACATAATTTAATGATTCACAGCTATATTTTCCGACATACTTCATTGATTGGCTTGTAAGAAACAAACATAATTTCGAATATTTTAATGAGTGGTACGGTCTCGCAAGAGTAAGTGTTTTTTTTTTTAATTTATTGTCTTTGGAATCGATTTTCGGCCACTATTTTCGTACAAATTGTTTCTGTGAAGTACTCAACTAGCACCCCATAAATTACTTTCGGCGAACTTTTCAATATCGGCGCTGGTGTGTAATAGTTAAGATGTGGTCACAGAGATAAGGCTAGGATGTCTCGTTAGTTATAGTAACATGGAGAAGAAAACGCTTCTTCATGTAACAACTTATCTATTTTATTGGGTACTACATCATGATGAGCCTGGCAAACCAGTTGGTTGCTGTGGTTACCTAACTTAAAGCTATGGATTCCTCCAAGAACGTTCTAGTCACCGTAAGTACGGCAATATTGTAGTGTGTGTTCTGTTATGATAATGTATGCTTGCCGTAGAGCCATAAATATTCGTGGAGAATATTATTCGAATGAAAGTATTCAATGGGAAAATATGCTTCACAAAACGGGTATACTATAAAAGTCTTATACTATGTGTAGTCTGGATTTAAGTATTGCTGTAAACATTTCTGAGGTCTGTCGACGTAAATGATGTTCCCGTTTTATTTTAAACAACAAGGGGCGACTTTCAATCTGTATAATAAATTATTTTAAAATCAATTTATAAGTCGCTTTGTGGCCGAGTGGTTAGTGTGACGAATTAGTTAGTGAGACTCTCGGATTCGATCCACGGCGCTGGCAAAAACTGTGTCCATTTGATAAATCTAGTACAGCGAACTAGATCTGAAGGAAAAAATGTAATTCTCCATAAAAGGTTTACTATTGCTTATTCAAAAGTGCAAAAAAAAATCTGTGTGCTCTTAAGTCTTTATGGAACTGAGCAACATATTGCATGTATGAAACATCAAAAAATGTTGCTTTTCAATCATAATTTAACCTATTAAGTGGGACTTTTTCTAAATAGTAAAATAGTCCTATTTGACCGGCAACTAATGTAGATTCATCCATTATCTATAACACATTTTATGTCTCTGTCAATAGAAGGTATTTAATCGTAATCTGTAAAATTTTATATATACAATTCAAATTGTTTGACGCATGAAACGTAGTGTTGCCAGGTTTATAAATAATTCAATTTAAATATTTAATCATAATTAATACATATCTAAAATCTCGAAACGGGTATTTTAATAAAAATATTATTGAATTAATTTCAAAATAATATGAGATATTTAATAATGCATAATAAATGAAAATTCTCAAAAAACAGTATTTATCGGGAGACTTGGTTTTTTAAATATTATGATGAGTGTTGTCATCATATGAAAACCGCTTTATATTATTTTATTAATAATTTTAATAAAAAAAAATCAAACTTAATTAAACCGAGTGACACGTGACAGGCAGTGTTACCAGATTGAATATGTGGCTCAGTTCCATAAAGACTTAAGAGCACACAGAATTTTTGCACTTACGATATTATACGCTGGAGCAGGCGATATGTATGTATTATTTATATGAATGCCTTGGTATGGGTAATTGTTTTGATTTATAGAGTATAGTATATTGATATGAATTGTAGTAATAATTAGAGTGTATGGTTGAGTATAGAGTGGCCTGGGGCGGCTGGTATGGTCAAGAAGACATGTTTATGGTGAGGAGATGGCATATCTTAGTCACGATGGAGCGCCCTCTCGTTATATCCTGATGGATAAGGGCACATACATCAGTATCCACCACACCTTTCCACGCTCTGACCTCACCTGGCCTTGTCCACATAAACAACATCAATCGGATGCCGTTGTACGAAATCTATTTTGAATTTCACCGCTTTCTGCATTCCTTCTTCGAGCAATTAGTGCACCGGATCTTTGAACTTAGCCGGCCAAAATAAACTAAAGAAGGGGACGCTATTTTGGGAATCACTACGCCATATGACCGGATAATCAAGACAGATTACTTATTAAACGACTAGAATCTATCAATCATGATGTGCAGTCTGGATATTTAAATAGAAAATAATGTTTATTTAGCCGTGAATCAGTCCCGTTCCAAAAAAACGTGTGAAAAAAATATGTACTTTCTAATAAGTTAATTATTATGCATAGATATAAACATTACTTATCGCATTGCATATAAATAATTAGTGCAATTTCGTGTAAACCCGTATATTGTTGCACTCGTCTCTCCTATTCGATAAAGGCATAAGTGTGTCTCCCTCACTCAACACATTTATAGTGGCGCCCGAGAGTGGTTGTGACAATATTTTAAGAAGTACTCAGCGGTAAAAACTTCACCAAGATGTATTTGAGTGTATGTTTGAGTCCATATGACATGTAGTAACAATGCATTTACCCATTTTACTGTGAAATATAACTAAAGATATGAAGAGAGATGTTTACAGTATAATGTTTGCCAGGTTTTTGGACCCTTGATCCATCGTTCATACATATCACGGGTTAATAAATATTTGATAAAATAAAGATTTAACGATACTGCACATCATTAATCATATGGCATACCAACCCTTTTTTTAACAAGAATGTATAATTATTAATAACCACAAATAATAGTCGACGGCTGCAAATTTTCATTTCAAGTCACTTTGTTTATGTTTCATGGTTTGTTGAGCAAAACAAACAGGCAAAGCTACTTTTTACGATAAGGTAAACTAATTAATTTAAAAAAAACACGCACATGATTTTAAATGATCGTATTATTATATCAGGGGTGGGCTTTTAACAATTTAAATGCGGTGATATAAATATTTTATTTCTAAACCTTGACACGTAGTAGTTTTTCAATTAATTATTTAGAATGTTATCTAAATTAGTTTTCAAGGCACTCGAAGATAACAAACACTGTGGAGATTATGGTTTAGAGATAAGGATTTAATCGATTCCCATGATGATAACAATCGTTTTATCAAATTATTGACCTATAGAATGCAATATGTCGATGGTTTATTGACACAAAAACGTATATGCCAATTGACAGTTTACGTGGAGATTTTGAAATAAAATTGTTATAAAATGAGTGGATATTTTGGTGTAAATATATAAGTTTCGGCTTATATATAACCAGAGCTGGTTACATTTTCATTCAATTGGTTTACTGGCTGGTAAATTGTATTATTCTATTTCAATTCTCGTATATTGACAGAACAATCAAATAATATTATTCTCTTAATCTGGCTAATATTTAAAATGGTTACTCTAACAGATAAACTTATAATTATTTTTATGATCAAACAATAAATTATAATAGTTGCGTTGCTCAAATACCCCAAAACACTTCACTGCACCCACTTATTAGCCTATTCATATAATAAAAGATAGTTTATTGATTTTATTAACTTGTACTCGATTAATAGTGTTGTTCTACTTGATAAATCAATAAACGATTTAAAATAGTTATGATCAGAATAAACATTTTGTCTAGTTTATGATTTGATGTTAATTTACGACCGACCTTCCGAAACGGGCAGGTGAAAAAAAAACCACCAACCCTCGAAATAAAGTTTATTGAAACCGATTGCGTGCTGTGATGATTTGGAGAAAGAAAAGATACCTGTCTAAAATGGTGGCAAAAAAACTATAAGAGATTTGGAAGGTGGGCACCTTTGCTTGCACCTGCTACATTTGTAATTTTATCAAATTGTTTTATAGCTGAATATAAATTAGTTGTATGTGATTACCACGAAATATTCACATTGTACAGGTTGTGTCCTTTATGTAGTATTCACAATGGAGATTTAGTAGAATCACAGCAAGACACCAGCTTGACAAAGGACACATAAGGGATGTGCATACAGACATAAGGGATGTATATACATACTTTATTTGGTCAAGTGTCAGCCAATGAATCGATGACAATGGAGAATATTACTGAGAGAAATCCACCTTTTTGTCTCCCCTTCAATACAATCAGATAAACTATACACAATGACGAGACATTTCTCAATAGAAATACACAACTCACGAATTAAGCCAATCCATCTGCGATCGCTTTGTCTCGGAATACGAACAAAAAAAACAAATAATTCGATGGGTCATTTACACGAAAACGTATCTCCAAAAAAATACGATTTTTAGATAATTTGAAATTAAGTTATTGTGTTAATATACCGTCGAATTGAAAGCTTTCTTACACAAAAACTACAGTAGTATTTTGTTGCACAACTGGTTTCGATATTCCGCGACTCACAATTATTTATCATTTCACGGTCTGATACACGAGTAATAAGCAAATCTCAAAGGGTGTAAAAACCTGTATTCAAATTGATATTGAAAACCTCTAGATATAAAAAATACATGTCAGCATAGATATAAACATTAAATATCACATTGCATATAAATTATTCGTTTATCCCGTGAATTGTTGCACTCTTCTCTCCTATTCGATAAAGGCGTAAGTGTGTCTCCTTCACTCAACACATTTCTAGTAGCCACTAAGAGTGGTTGTGACAATATTTTGCGATTAAAACGCAATATTTTAAACATGTTAAAGAAGTAGTATTTGGTAAAAACTGAGCCTATATGTATTTGAGTCCATATGACATGTAGTAACAATGCATTTACTCATTTAACTGTGAAATATAACTGTGAGATATGAAGAGAGATTTTTACAGTATAATGTTTACCAGGTAACTCATGTTTTGGCCACTTAAACCACTTGAATTAAACACGCATTTAGCCACTAAAAATAATACAGTTTTGGACTGTTTATGGTAATAAGTCCTCGATTGCACAATTTTATTAAAAATAGAACTCACCATACGCAGGCGGCCATCCCGAAGTAGTAGAGGAGTAGAAACACCACAGCGCAGTTCGGATTAGCCAGTCCATCTTGTGAGAGAATACTTCTGGTCGGAGTCTGAGCATCCCTGGTGCAGGAGACAGGTCCATGGCCGGCGATGACCCGCACTCCCCAGCCCACGGCGGCCAGGTTGTGGCACAGGGCCATGAAGAGCAGCGGCCGCTCGGGGTAGCGCAATACTCGGTGGTGGCCCTGATGTCCTTGTCCCTGGCCCTTGCCGGCAGCCAGGAAGGTCAGCACGGCCAGCAGAGTGGCGGCAAAGCACAGCGCGGCCCAGATGGACAGCCACACTTCAGCCAGCCTCTTGTCCGAGGAGTCGTACAGGATCTCGGCATCGCAGAACTGTGCGCACCGGCCGGACCTGTTCAGGAAGATGTAGCTGGTGCTCTTGGCGTACTTGTGGCACTCCAGGTTGGGGTTGCCGAAGACAGGGTTCAGGCCGATGGGCAGACTAGGCACGGGCACCAGCTTGGCCACGCTGTCCTCGCCCGGCCCCTCCATGCACATGTGCTCGTGGTTGTTCTCGGCAGGGAAGCGCGAGCAGTTGAACTCAGCAGGCCAAGGGAAGCCGAAGCCCTTGAGTACAGGGAAGCAGCGCGCATAGACTCCTTCACAGAGCGCCCTGCAAGGTCCTATAGGCGCCTGTACCTGGTCAGTACACATGGGCAGGTACACGGAGCACAGGAACAGCTTGAGCTGCGAGGAGCACCCGTACTGCAGCAGCGGCGCGAAGGTCTGCATGGTGACGTCAGCGTCTGCCTGCATCGTGTGCCTGGCCAGGTTTGGCATCCCTGTCTGGTTGTAGCCGATGTTCCTGCAGGTGGCCACCCTGATCGGCTCGCAGCTCCGCGGGGTACCGTCAGCCTGGCCCCGCCCGCTACTGAGCGCCAAGGCAAGCCCCGCCCACACAATGGCCACGGCTGTCATCTTACTCCAGTGTTAGAGTATCGTGTTCATACTATTCTGTCCTGTACTCGCACACGTCCTCCACTCACCGTCCGCTCCGACTGACTGATGGTCTTGTTATGAATACTCTACTCGGATTATCGTTCGGCCATGTTCGGAATTTAAACAAGGTGCCGAACATTGCCGAGCATTCTTAGTATGTATGCATGTGTGTGTCCATGGCGGCCACTGAACATCAACAGGTGGGATGCACGTGTCTTCCATCTCAGGAGGTGTGCTTACTTTTTACACCACATACCAAATACTAACACTTTTAAATTATATCATCATTCTATCCTACGTGGCATTTTTTCGATGGGCCAAGATTTGCTTATTACTTGTGTGTTGAAATTTGTGAAAGAACGAAACCAATATTACAACAAAATATTACTGTAGTTTTGTAGAATTACGCGAAGAAAGCTTGAAATTTGATAATGACAAGAAGGATATTATACAATTACATAAATTAATAGCTTATAGAGTGAATAAAACAATATTAAAACTATTTTTACGAAACACTCTCACATAATTCAAGTGCCAATAGGTTTGCTTTAGAATGGAACATGTTAGTCTTTAAAAAGGGTTTAATCCGTTAGAAAGTAATCATTAAATTAATTAATTTACATGAGTGTTACATAAACAACTATAATATTATGAAAAAAAGCTTTGATTTAGATAAGAATGGTGAATTTTTAACTGCACTTGAAGGCAGGCAAACCTTGTCTCTATTTTTATCATTATAAGAGGACTTTAAAAACATTAGTTTGCATTCTGCACGAATTTGTTACACATATTTTTATCAATTTAATACAATATGTATTGTGTTGCTAAATCCTCATAAAAATCGATGGGTTTATTTATAAAAAAATGAATATAAACCTATATATACAAATTGCGAAAAGAAAGTAAAAAAATATTTGTGTATAGCAATTGAATATTTTGCTACAAAAATATGCATAGATTTTACATTCATTTAATATACAAACACCAATAATGGTGTACGCTTTTACAAAACTAGCGTAATATCTTAAGAGTTAAGAAGCGTGGCTACAAATACTGTGTTCATAGCTTCAAATCCCGCTCAAGTCAATTTTTTTTAAATTGATTTGATCGGTTATTACGACTGGGATCGCGAATAATATTAGTAAAATCCCCAACATTCATCTTGGTCCGGGTTTACTCTGATTACCTGTATTGTAAGGAAAATACCCATTGGACATTATTCAAAATATAATAAATATCGCACGTGTCCATTGTGACGATAACATATGACAAAAGGACATCATTTCCTTACACTTTATGAAGTCAATATCGGGGTGAATATATAATTATATCCGGAATATCATTACAACTCTATTAAACTCTCAGCTAGTCATAGTAATATTGAATCATCATCATCATTAGGGTAATAAAATATTATTTTACCGGCGTAATAGCTCGGATGATAAGACTTCAAATATTGTGTTCATAGGTTTAAATCCTGCTCAAGTAAAAAAAATATCGGAAGATCGGGAGTAATATCGTCTTGTACTAAGTTTACTCTGATTTCATGGATTGTAAGGTAAATACTTATTATTAAGTTGGTGACCTGTGTAACTAGTAATAGTTAAGATCACCGACAGGTAATGAATTAACACGTTGTTGTGTCTAAAAAAACTCTCTCTAAAATAAAAGCTCCTCGGGGCGAAAATAAATAAAATACTATACCAATATTCATATTAAAAAAAAACATAATGACTCATATTCAATATAGTGTATGAATGAATCGATGATAAATAAACACAAAGAAAACAATTCTACAACATGATTAGTTTGTTAGTTTGAGAGGAATTATTTTTATTAATCTAAGGTTTAAGGACGCATGCGTGAATTTGCACGGTGTCAAAAACATAATACAAAGTATGTAATTTGTCACACCTGACGAAATATCCTTGTGGAATTTATCATTTTTTTAGCATAGGAAGCGCACCACATATTCAGAATCACTACATCATCATCGTGCTTCATCATCATTGCGCTCCTTCCCTGAAGTACACTCATCGACAAACATATCACATCACACATTTGATAAAGTAATTACTATACAATGGTGTTATTATCCTCTAATATATAGTGGTAGCAATCTATAGTTATGAGTAAGTACTATGGCGGCAGACTATCCTCGCCTTGTTGGACTTGGAAGGCGGACAAAAAGCTCCCGCTGGTCAGAGACTCTCAAACGAGGCCATAAAGCCTTAATCATGTGCAACTAACACACTACTAAATATAAAAATATGCTATTAAATTAATAAACAATATCATTTATCAGTATATACTAGTTAGGCATGAGTGGCTAAATGCGTGTTTAGTTCAAGTGGATCAAGTGGCCAAAAACATGAGTTACCTGGCAAACATTATACTGTAAACATCTCTCTTCATATGTTCAGTTATATTTCACAGTAAAATGGGTAAATGCATTGTTACTACATGTCATATGGACTCAAACATACACTCAAATACATCTAGCCTCACTTTTTACCAAACACTACTTCTTTAACTTGTTTAAATTATTATTGCGTTTTAATCACCAAAATATTGTCACAATCACTCTCAGTGGCCACTATAAATGTGTTGAGTGAAGGAGACACACTTATGCCTTTATCGAATAGGAGAGAAGAGTGCAATAATACACGGGATAAACAAAATTACACAAATATTTTATATGCAATGCGATATCTAATGTTTGTATCTATGCTGAAATGTGATTTTTATATCTAGAGCTTTTCAATATAAATTTTCAATTTAACATAGGGATAGATCGCAATTTCCAAATAATAAAACTATAACCGGTGCAGTGTCGAATATTGAAAACAGGTTTATAAACCCTTTTTCTTCTTACTCTTGAATCAGACCGTGAAATGATAAATAATTGTGAGTCGCGGAATATCGAAACCAGTTGTGCAACAAATTAGTTTTAATAATTATAAATGCACGAGGGCCGTCGCCAAAGTATTGCCACAGCCACTCTCAGTGGTCACTATAAATGTGTTGAGTGAGGGAGACACACTTATGCCTTTATCGAATAGGAGAGACGAGTGCAACAATACACGGGTTTACACGAAATTGACACGAATTATGCTAAAAATGAAATATGTACATAATAATTGCAATGTGAAATGTTTAACAAAAAATAAAATATGCGTAATCGTATGGTAAAATTGGTCTTAATTTCCCCAAAGTTAAATTTATTAAAAAAAATGTATTTAATATTAATTAGTCAATTAAGTATTGGGTTTTAGGTATCCTGATGTTATTTAATTTCTTTTACAGACGTTGTTTCTTTTATTGCTTAGATTTAATGAAGATGTTTTATGTCATTTTAATGATTGTATGTAAAACGCAATTACTTATTATATTTATACTATTTATTACACAGCTTTCATATAATTTTTGAAATTGTTTTTGTGTATAATACTAAACCTCGATCTGGAGGGTGAAAAATTAGATTTTCAAATGTTTACAATTATAGAGCACTGTGCGACTTATTGTTCGGTAAAATGTTTTAATCGATTTGAATAATAACATATTGACAAAACAATCTTATAACATAATAATATTAACAAAACTAAAAATAATATTTTTGAAATTTGCATTCAACTTTATAGTTTGTTCCATGAATATAATGTTTAAATACAATATTCAAATAATAAAGGAATTATCGTTGCAGAGCTCGAATACGTCAAAGCATTTCATCACACCCACTCGGACTAGGTCGGTTTAGTTTTTTTTTAATTAGTATTTTTGAAATTTGCATTTAACGTTATAGTTTGTCCCATGAATAAAATATTTAATATATGATAAGTGTAGATGTATATCGTATAATGTTTTGTGTAAATATCAGATAGTTGAAATAAAATAATAAAGCATTATTATAAAGGAAATCGTTGCAGAGCTCGAATACGTCAAAGCATTTCATCACACCCACTCGGACTAGGTCGGTTTAGTTTTTTCTTAATTAGTATTTTTGAAATTTGCATTTAACGTTATAGTTTGTCCCATGAATATAATAATTAATATATGATAAGTGTAGATGTATATCGTATAATGTTTTGTGTAAATATCAGATAGTTGAAATAAAATAATAAAGCATTATTATAAAGGAAATCGTTGCAGAGCTCGAATACGTCAAAGCATTTCATCACACCCACTCGGACTAGGTCGGTTTAGTTTTTTCTTAATTAGTATTTTTGAAATTTGCATTTAACGTTATAGTTTGTCCCATGAATATAATAATTAATATATGATAAGTGTAGATGTATATCGTATAATGTTTTGTGTAAATATCAGATAGTTGAAATAAAATAATAAAGCATTATTATAAAGGAAATCGTTGCAGAGCTCGAATACGTCAAAGCATTTCATCACACCCACTCGGACTAGGTCGGTTTAGTTTTTTTTTAATTAGTATTTTTGAAATTTGCATTTAACGTTATAGTTTGTCCCATGAATATAATAATTAATATATGATAAGTGTAGATGTATATCGTATAATGTTTTGTGTAAATATCAGACAGTTGAAATAAAATAATAAAACAATGTTATTACAAAGGTAATCGTTGCAGAGCTCGAAGACGTCAAAACACTTCATTGCACCCACTTGTATTAGGTTTGGTATAACATCAATGAGATTTTTAACTCACAGTTATACAAATGAAAATAAACTGTTGGCTGTATATTTTGTTTTAAACTTTCAATTTGCATATACGTTGGTGTGTCATTAATAAATCTAATTTTAGTTTTGGAAAGATATATTCTACTAAAACTAATAGTGATATCAGCAGTTTATCGTGACAATAAAACTCACATTACAGATAAAAAAAATTCAATAAAAACAACGTTCCAAATTTAAAAAATATTATATTATATTTTAATATTTAGTTTGTTGTTATAATAAAATATAGACCCAAGTTCATCGCTCCATATTTGGGGTGATTAATAAATTGACAAAATAATTTGTCAGGTGTGGGGTTCGAACCCACGCTCCCTTTCGAGAACCAGAGCTTAAATCTGGCGCCTTAGACCACTCGGCCAACCTGACTGATGTACAATAAGGAAAATATTAACAATTGTTCAAATGATTGATTAATCATTTTATTACAGGACATGCCGCCCCCTTCACTCACTTTCGATCCTGAAAAATATCATTAAATCGATCAATTAAATAATGCGCCACTGTTTATAACGAATGTGGAAATTCGGAACAAAATAATATTTAGATTTTTACACTAATCGGCGGGCCCCAAAATTATATTTTAATCTCGGAAATCAAACATGTTTGCTACGCTTCTGTTATGTATGTAATTATTCACACAATTGAACCAACACCTTCTATATAGTAGAAGCAATGAACTTTTTACAATAGAATCGGCATGCGATATTCCGGCATACATAATTACATGCATCACTCATACATGTGAACGTTGTGGACACGCAATAGAATTAGCGAGACGGCGAGGCGGTAGAAACACACATGAAACCTGATGGTATATGTTTCTATAGAATGGTGCCTCACATTTTTTGCCGTCTTTTCATCTCTATATATATATATATAAACTCATTCATTAGAAGGTATTGCTTGAACCGATACCACCGATATATTAGCAGGCCTAACAAATGGATACATAACTATCAAGATGGCGGACCAAGGAGATGGTCTGAGTCAGATAAAATAATTTTCTTTCTCGATAGAGGTGTACATTGCTTATCGTTACTGTTGTTTTTAAACACTTTTAAATACTTGATTACAGTGTTGCCTCAGTCAAACTGATCTACTTGGTCCGCCATCTTGATATTTATACATCCAGTTGGCCTGCTAATATATCGTTGGTATCGCTTGAATACTTAGTGCATTTTATAATTTAATGTAAAAAGCTGTAGTTTTTGTATATAAAGTATTAGAGAAGCATTTTATATCATTCAAATATATTCAGTTTTTAAGATATAAGGAAACTTGTATTTTCTCTGAATTTCAACACTTTTAAGACTCTCTGAAATTTTGAATACAATTAAGGTTTTTGCCAATTACTCTTAAAACGTGTGTTTAAAACATAATTTTATAAAGAATGTGCTGAATTGTTTTTTTTTCACTAACATTAGCGCTCCATAAAAAAATAATGCATTTTATAATATTATGTTTTACATATGAATTCCACACCTCAAAAAACATAATTGTGCAAAAATTACTGTTTTGGGTGTATGAATTTATTATTAGTTATTTTTACTATGTGAAAATAAATATTGAGATTGCTCTGTAAACTTCACACTGAATACTTCAATTTAATCATTTCGATAATACAAATAATAAGTTACATTTTTTAATTGTTGTTTGATAAATTATGTTGAAATAAATTTTAATTTTCATTAAGTAAAATATATGACACCAGTTTAAATATGTTTTTTTTACAAATGCGACTAAATGAGACTAAGACAAGTGTGAAAGAAACCGAGGAATAATTAAATCGTCATAGGATTCTTCTTTTTGGTGTCATTTGTATTAAACATTTTTCTACAAGACAATGCTTCTCCTATTTATTTTATTTTAATCCCAAATAAAATTATTCTTTATTGGGTAAAGAGGGATGAATGAAAGGCACAAATAAATAAATGAGATTATAATTATCATTAAAAATATATACATAACAATTATATTTGTATGTAAGATATAAATATACAAAGTTGTATAAGAGATTTCACATATTTTTGTAATCCAAAATGTAGAGAAATTAAAGGGAGAGTTCGACAAATATATTGATCTGAACAAAAGCTGCCGTTCTCCGTTATTAGTGTGTATATGTTGAAAAATAAATAATTTCTGTTTTGTGCCAATAACTATTTTTTATACATAATAAAGCAGTGATTTCCTAGACTAATTTGAATATTGTAAACTTTTAAAAATTATAATACTAAAATCTCATTAATGACGATACCGGCATATTTATACATTTGATAGGGGAAAATATAGTGAATGAAATATAAGACAATTTGGTCAAATAAATATGTACATACATCATTAAGGAAACCACGTGCCTAATTTAATGCTGTGTGTTTGTGAAATAAATATATTTCCTTCATATAAATGTACAGCAGATTGAATGTTATAATACTAGCGCATACATATTTTGTATTTAGGATGTTACTTTTTGCCTAATCTTAAATTCGTAATATCATCAAGTGTATTTCGTATTGAAATGTCTCAATAAAATTCCATTCACAACATCGATATCAATACATCATGTTTTTTCATTTGTTTAATTAATAAAATTTACCATAAGTTTGCGATAAACATTTAACAAGTGGAATTTTGCTCTCTACACATTTGTTTTTATAAACGCAATTCATTCGATTTAAACAGGCCAAGATGTTTTAACAACAATGTCGACGGCCACCAAAGTTCATACTTAAAAATTACAATCTCTTTTTTTAATCATGTCAAAGTAAAAAAAAAAAAAGAAAGAAAATAATAACAATGCAAAGCTAACTTAATAATAGTTTCGGATATGTTTCAGAGTAAATGCTATTTTTCAACTAAAGAAGCTCTACGCGCAAACAAACAAAAGACACAGCATACACATTATATTAAACTAATCAAGTATTAGGTAAGATGTTTTAAAAGTTCATTTCTGCGTTAAATTGACATTGTTCATATTATTAAGAATAATTTTATAAAAATAAAACAAAATGTTTAAATTTTGGTGTCCATACAGACACAATATATGCTTTGATTTTAGCTTTTGACTGCTTCATCGCACGGAATGATGTGTGAGTAACGGCCATAAGCATTAAACACTTTTTATATTATTTATACTTTGGTTTGAAATAAAAAGCATCTCGTTCACTTTTCACAAAAGGACAAAAAACAAATAAACAAAACAGATCAAATATAATATGCAGCAGCAGTAGCAACAATAGCGCCGAAGAAAGAATTAAAATCTTTTTTAAAATAACGCATAACACGCTACTATAATAATAATAACAAACGAGGAAATACTAGTACAAGTATACACATTTTAGTTTAGCTAAACAGTCGTAGTGTTTCCTTCTAGTTGAAGGCGTAGAGTTTCTTTATCGCGTTGAACATCAGCCAATTCAATGCTCAACTTATGACACAGTCTCGAGAGAATTATGTTCTGCTCTTGAAGCTTCTTCAGCGTATCGGTAACGTCTGGGATATTTGAAGCTGTTTCTGGGCTGTCTGAATTTCTCGGAGTTGGTTTTCTGTACACTTCGAAAGCACCGTGTTTTCTAGGCCCGCCGTGATTGTCAGCATCATCAAAACTAGACCTTCCTCGGGGCAGATTGATAACGGAATTATCTGACGGTGGTGGTAGATTATTTTGAAACTGAGCAAAGTTAGCAAAAGTTTCTTCTACTCCTGGTTGAGTTCCCACGGGAGTTTGATCAAAAGCATCTGTGGGACTAAAAGCTTGATCTGACATCAATCCCAACACATCACCTTCACTTCGTTGATTGACAAGTTTTTTACTTTGAGGACTAGTTATAGAAGGGGAAACTCTAGGAGGAACTTGTGGAGGTGCCCCTGTTGAGGTTCCATGATTATTTTTGAATCTATTGAGATCCAGACTGCTAGAGCGTGTGTGAGTACGATGGGGACGAGGGGGTGGTGGAGGCGGAGGCTCTTTTTTAGGGGCATATTGTAATGACATTGGGCCAGAATTATTGTCTTCAATGGCTGATGAAGCATCTTTTGTTGGAGGCGGAGGAATAGCTCCGATATTCTTAATAAGTGATTTTCTAGCTTGTGGCCGCTGAATTGGTTTAATATCAGCAGCAGCTGCTTGGATTGATGGTAAACTTGCTATGTCGCAAGAAAGCTGTGCACTCAATTTTTTTGGACTAGCTATATTGTGATTCTCTTGGTAATCGTATATCAAATCATCTAATTTACGAGGAGATGTACCTCCAGAATCATGTTGAACAGGTAAAGTGGAGGATTCAGGTGTTACCCTCAACGGAACTGGATGAAATATTTTAGGATCTCTTTCGACAGCGGCTTTATGAAAATCAAAATTAACAGGTTTGGGACCTGGACTAGCTATACTTGAGGTAGGGGAGTCGATGAATTTGGTCCATTCTTTATTATCAGGCAATGGATCAGGTTTGTGTCTTATCGGTGGTTCAGTGACCGGTGGACTTAGAGATGGTGATCTGTCTTGTAATGTCAATGATTTAACATTTCCATCAATAGTATCAATCAAATTAGATTTACTCAAATTGTGTTCTACAATTTTGTAAAAATTTTCTGTATTAGAATCAAAACTTCCAAATCGTTCTTTAACATCTTCTACAGGTGAAGATTTCTTATTAATCTGGGGTACTAACGAACTGGGCAATACATCAGGGATAGGAATCTTATTTCTTCTCAACACCACTAGATGCATGGCTGTAATGAATTCTTCAAGACACAGCGCACCATCTTTTGTAACATCAGACAGAACCCAAATCTTATGAAGGTCACTAACGGGTAATTGGGATTGTTCCATAACAGATCTGCAAATAATTTAATTTTAACAAATAGTTATATGTATTTCCATTAAGCAAACATTGAGTACTTGAATGATAGCACACCACCATATTATCCTAAACATTTATATAAATAAATTATTGATAGATTGATAAATTTTAATTATGATACTATCCAGCTTTCCATAAACTTAATATTAATTTGTCTTAAATGTTTTCATATTTATTACAACTACAAATTTGCCTATGAAAGGCATTTTTTCAGCTGAGAATGGATGGAATGGATGGAATTTTGTGCTACCATATAAGTGTTAAAAATTGTTATATAGATGTATATTAACCTGGCTACACTTCCAGATATTAATCCCTTTGAGTCAGGATGTAATTGATTAAACTGTAGTGTATAATAATATCTTAGTTCTGGACCTATTTTCCAAATGTTTGTAGCAACCGGGTCAGTAGCTTCGCCAGTCTCTTCATCAGAAGAATGATGATCGGATGATTCTTCTTCTGTACCTGGAAAGAGAATAAATTACATTAAAAACACTTGGTTGATGTTTCAAATCCTATGATATACATATCAATATCTGCTTGTCTTCCATGATCAATGCTCTTTATATAATTGAAGAGGATAAACTGTGATGAAATGAATTCAATCTCATCCAACACAAACAAGTGTTAAGTGACTAGTGCCAAGAAATGTTAGTCGTTAATTTGTTCTGTCGCTACATTGTTTATTAATCTTTTATGCAAAAATAAAATTATTTTGTATATTATGAAAGATCTACAAGAGTGAAGATATGATCAAAATTAACCTAGTAATTGTGTATGCTCTTCTCCTATGCTGGTCGCAGGCCATCTTCCGGTTCCGCTAATTGGTCCCCACGGTCCAGGTTGGAGAGATCCTTGTGCTCTTTGATCTGCTATGGAATTTGTAGGTGTTGGACTTTCACTAGCCGTACTCCAGGGTGATCCATTTTTTCCTCGTAACTATTATTTTATATAAACATTTCATATTCAATATGTGAGTTTCATAAATTTTCTGGTTTGATAAAATGATTATTATTGAGTACAGTTTATATTTTAGACTAGTGATACTTATTTGTAGTGACTGGTAAAATGTTTTTATTTAGTGATATTTTATTAATATTAAAAAGCATTTACTTAATGTTTTACAATGTGTCTTATCATAAACTTGGCGACAAATCAGTGTAAATGTGAAGTCAGTGAATATTTAAAAAAAAACTTGAATTACACACAACTGATAAGAGAATGTGTTAAAGTTATAGGAATGTATTAAATAAAAACGGCATAAAAGAGATATTGATACTTTGGCAACATACATTAACTCAACCGCATATTATTTTTATCACAGTGTGGTGTCTATTTTGATAAGAAAATTAGTTTGAAAAAAAGAGCATTATAAAAAAGTCCATATTGAATTACAAGAAAAAACACATCACTGTTCTGATAAAAAGTAGATTAAAACACCATTAGTCTAAGGATATTGAGAAAAATAACAAACAATACAAATGGCTCTTATAAGTAGGGTTTAAGACTAATAATAAATAAAATATTGCATATGTATGTATATAAATTTAATGCTAAATATGTATTTAACATATTTGCTTAGAATCTGTAATTAGTTGTTAGTAGTAATCAAAATAAATGTCTATTTGGTCCGATTATGTTTATCGAAAAATGGATAGTCAAATAAGAGTTTTCTCTAAATAAATTATGACTAGTTATGGGAAATAAAAAAAAAATCTTACCGTATGTGACATGTCGGACTGCTGTGAAACTGTCTCAGATTCCACTTCGGAATCTGTACTTTGAATTTCAGCTTCATCATGTTGATTGGTTATACTCTGAGGAATATCAATGTCTGACGAATTGAGAGACACTCTTATTGGCTCATAAGAACTGAAAGATTTGTCCCTTTTATGGATTCGTTGCTCTTTATCAATCGAAGTCGTCGGGGAGTTGGAGAGCTGGATGAGATCAACGGTGGGAGTTTCATAGTTCAGATTCCACATAAACCTGGGCAAGGGGAGATCGATTGCAGTGCTGAGGATGTCTGGCCGGATGGGCATATTGGCTTGATATGCGGCGATGAGTTTCAAGGCGGAGTAAAACTGCACCCGGTTTATATGGGTCAAGGGGTTGTTCGAGTGAGGAAAACTTAAATCTATAATCTAAAGAAGGAAAAATAAGTTATAAATGAGAGTTAGTGCAATAATCAATTTGTTATTTAGGTGGGTTTATTTTGTTGATAATCAAAATATGTATGTAATTTTAAGTTAATGTGGATTTGCGTTTATTTGTAGAAAGCTTAGATTTTAGTGTTTGTTAAAAGGAACCTGTTTCAGAATGTCCGGTGGAATATTGGCGGATCTGAAGAGTTCCGTGGCCTTGAGGGCTGTCACTGCAGCATGAGGCTGAGACTGACAACACAGGAACAAGTCACTGAAGTAGCGCTCCACCAGAGAAGGCAACTGCAGGCTGTGAGGCTGCTCCATCACTGTCCTGGACGCGTGACTTGTCTGCTGGTCTTCAAGACTTGTAACCTGTAGTCCTGTTAACCTGGACACTGCATCACAAGGCCCACAATCCTGTGACTGTGACTGTCCTGTCCCTGTCCTGTCACTCCGTCCAGCCACCTGTCAACTGACAGCACTGCTGACACTGCATACGCTCTACAAACTCATTACTACCAGACACCCATTATTTACAAATCAAATTTATTTTAAAAATCAAATAAAACATTATTATCCCGCAAAATGACATTAAAAAAAATCTTTAATATTTATTTTTAAATAAAATATTGCATCTCTACATACATGCATGTTAAAATATAAAAAGTTCAATTTTGCAAAATAAAGAAAATGAAAACTAAAAAAATATGCGTTAACAAAACAATTACAAACCGACTCACCCACTTCAGGCTAACAAAATTTTAAATGAAAAATTGTAATGATGATTTGAAGAAAATATCATTGCCAACTGGCAGCACTGCACTAAAAGGCGCTAAAGATTGACATTTCGTTTGAAGACGTCAAGTTTACAATGTTTTGCTTATGATTTTCTGCTGAAGAACAATCTGAAGAAATGGCCGACTATCCTGATGAAGATGAAGAGTATGAGCTCATGTACGGGGATGACTTGGATGCTATGCGTGATCAGGAAGGTCGTACTTGTATCTGTATCACATTTAATAATATGACAATCATTAATGGTTTATAATAACATTCTCAGATATTCACAATGAACCAGATCACCAAGCTCGAAGATCTCTAGATTTTTCAAGTCCAGCTATTAAAAAAACTTTCGGTACCAAATTCATAAAAGACAACAATCAAATATCTAAACTCCCAGATGCTAACGATACTCTTGAAGATCTTGAACCTCTTCCGCCCACCCAAGAAACGGTGCATTCAAATGGTCTAAATCTAACGATTGATGAAAGCGGTATAGAAAAATTGTCCTGTTCGCAATCAAGTGTTGCTCAAAAACGGACCGCAGACGATTTGTTTGGGAATATTGATGACATATTATTCGAAGATGAATATGATCTAGCAAATCACAAATCTAAAAAAATAAAAGAGAATGATGTAGTCGATACAGAACAGGTGCTCATCGATAAAATACTTGCTGAGAGAAGGAAAAAATGGCACCTAAATCATCAAA
Source organism: Agraylea sexmaculata (assembly GCA_022606485.1). Classification (NCBI taxonomy): domain Eukaryota; kingdom Metazoa; phylum Arthropoda; class Insecta; order Trichoptera; family Hydroptilidae; genus Agraylea; species Agraylea sexmaculata. Next base: position 57,177 of record JAGTTH010006652.1, on the reverse strand, counting down.
CAAATATTGTTGGAAAAGATTTCAGAGATTTGAATTCTGAAAGAGTGATAGATAATATATCGAAATTCAGACCTAGGTAATATTTTTATTATCATGTATTACTATCCCCAGGACTAATTGTTATATTTAATCTTATTTAGATGGCCTTGCGTAACTTTGACCCGATCTGATGGTGAAAAATTATTTGTAAGATTGCACAGTGATGAATATATGGAAAGGGAAATAAATGAAGTATCTGCTACCGTTACTAATGGATATGAGAATCTAATGGGTGGTGCATTTCAAAAAATATTAGCAGAAGCAAAATTATCTGTTAGTATAATTATTTCAGTTGGCTTAGTACTTGAAAAATCATAATAACTTTCTGGATTTCAGTTAGAAAAAAAACAAATCAAGGAAAAAGTAATTGAAGCTGAAGCCAACAGTGAGAAATTAAATGACATTGAAATGTTAGATCAGGAGTTACAAAATTCTGAAACAACACAACTCTGGGTCGAAAGATACAAACCGATGAATTATATGGAACTTTTATCAGATGAATCCACCAACCGAACACTTCTTCAGTGGCTGAAATTATGGGATAAAGTAATAAAAAGTAATTTTCTTATAACTTATGATCTTTATGTTGTATTTATTTTTTTACTTTAGATTGTTTTCAAGAGAGAAGTTAAAATTAAGAAAACAACAGTGAGTAGTAGTTTTAATAAGAGATCAGGAAAGTTTGAATTTGGTATGAAGAAATTCAATCAAGGCCTTAATAGTGGTCCAGAAGTGATGGAGCTGGACGAACAAGGAAGACCCTCATTTAAAGTTGCCCTTTTATGTGGTCCGCCTGGATGTGGTAAAACTACTCTGGCACATATGATCGCAAAACATTCCGGTATGTACATTGAATTCATAAAAAAGGAATACATAATTTAAAAATAGAAAGTGATTATATTTTTTCTGAAATAATTTTTTTACAGGATATTTGGTGAAAGAAATTAATGCCTCTGATGATAGAAATGTCGATACATTTAAATCTGCACTCGAAAACGCAACCGAAATGGATTCTGTATCATACACAGACAAGAAACCTAAATGTCTCATTCTTGGTAAATTACAATTTTTTTTTTAATATTGAAAAATATGTAATTCATTTTTAACCATTTTAGATGAAATAGATGGAGCTCCATTGCCTGCTATAGAATATTTAGTCAAATTTATTAATGGTACAGTGGCCAATAAAGCAAAGAAAGGTCAAAAAGTTAAACCCAAACTGTGCCGTCGACCGATTATTTGTATTTGTAATGATCCTTATACTCCGTCATTAAGACCTCTCAGGCAAATCGCATTAGTTGTACATTTTCCTCCAACACAAGTTTCAAGATTGGCACAGAGATTAATAGAAATCTCTGCATCGGAAGGTCTTAAGACTGATATTTCTACATTGACAGCTCTCGGGGAAAAAACTTGTAATGATATCAGGTCATGCCTTGGTATATTATATTTCCTGAAGGCCAAACGAAAATTGGTAAGAATTGATATTTCAAAATTAAATAAATATTATTAACTATCAATTAACAATCATTTGAATTTCAGGTCACTTTGGCTGATATTCAAAAGGCAAGTATCGGTTTAAAAGATATGTCAAAAGGATTGTTTCAAGTATGGCAAGAAATATTTCAAATACAATTAGCTAAGCACGAGAAAGTCAAAAACAAAATAGATTGCAATGACCATTTGAAAGATGAATCAGATTCCCAAACCGAGGGCCACAGCCTGAAAGGTCGTGCTAGAAAAATTCTGAATACAGTGTATTCAGCTGGTGATTACGAAAAGTATGTTCTAGAAATATTTGGTAACGCGCTACACTTATTGAGATCATTTAATCACTTAATAATTATTTAATAAGATTGATGCAAGGAATCTACGAGAACTTTTTAAATATGAAGATGAAAGATTCAATGTTAACGGGTGTGAGTAGTGCTTTGGAATGGTTCGAGTTCTTCGATATCTTCAACAACTATATTAATTCATCACAAAATTACACTTTGATGCCATATTTACCACATGCCTTTGTATCCTGGCATTTTTTGTTTGCCGGTATTAATTGGCCAAAGATTAAATTTCCGAATCAAGGTTTTGAGGTAACAAATCAATGTGAATATATTTTTGATATATCAAATTCTATATTAAATTTTATTTTGTTTTGATTTGTAGATGTTTCAAAAGCAGACACAACTATCAGGAATAGTGTCTTCTATAATTAATGGCATGTGTCCTAAAGTTAAATCAACTACAACAAAGAATGTCTTAATATTAGACACAATTCCTATGTTACCTCACATCATTACTCCAGGACTGAGACCTGTCAACATACAGGTTGGTTTCTATATTGTTTTTAATTTTTGTATTTAGTTTAAATTAATATATATTTATATTTAGCTATATTCTGAGCGTGAAAAACGTGATTTGGCATCAGTTGTGGGAGTGATGATTGATTATAATATACAATATACCCAGGAGCGTTCTCAAGATGGCACATATTCTTATGTCCTCGATCCTGATATCAATAAACTTGCTATGTTTGGTAAATGAATTTCATTTTTAATGTGACCGCTGTGTTTATTTAGTAAACCTATAATTTCAATGTATTTATTTATTTGTTAGATGACAAAAAGTCTGATGTGAGAAATTTAACATATGCAACAAAACAGCTAATTTCTCGTGAAGTGGAACTGGAAAAAATTAAGAGACTGGAGATAAAGACTTCGGCCGAAGTGGTGCAGAAACCCAAACCAAAAGTAGTAGTGGACGATCAAAAGGCGAAAGTGCCTTTCCTACCAAATCATCTTCAAAGACTGCAGCCGAAGACTGTTAAACAGGAGTTGAATTTGGTAAGTGAATATTTTCATTCATCGTACCATCTCAAATTACCACCTTGCCCTCTGCCTTGATAGATACTATTTTTGTTAATTGTATCAAAAGGAAATCTCGAAATCGCGAATTGTCGCAGTATCTCCCAAATAGGATTTAACGCTCTTCTAAGAATCCTACATTTGAATCTAAATAGCTTATTTATTATCTTGTGCATTCATAATAAGCCATGTTTCTGCAGCGTAGGTTATTTGATTTAATTGCAAGGATTAGATATACATATTTATTGATTGAAAATCTTGTACAATACATTAATGGTTGCTTTTTAATAATGTATATTTTGTCAGTTGTGTTAATAAAATAATATTTGGATATAATGTGATACGGTCAGTGGGGTAGTGAAGTAATGGATGATGCATGTGGTGAATGAAAGACTTCAAAGTGGGCAGAGTATGTGACAGAAGGTGGGTGTGGTCATTATGATGGTGCAAATCTGCAACGGCAATCAGCCGCCGTAAAGGAATGTCATTATATACACTAAATTCACTGCCATTCACCGGGTGTTCGCAAAGCGGTCTTAATCCAAATAGAAATCTTTTAATGGCGTTCTCAACAACCCTCCAATGACTTGCATACCAACACAAAATACCATTTTTAAATATAACATTATAAGGAAAATTAGTCAACATTTCATTGATTGTATGCTGAATACTGAGGCGATTATTAAATCGGGAAATCAAAAAATATAAAATTGATTATTATATAAATTGATGCGTTTTATCTAATTGGAAATGTGTATATTTATTGGAAAATATCGCCACTTTTAGATTATTAGACATAAAAATATGTACATATATTAGATTGGGCCTTTACGTTTTGCAACAATTTAAATTACATTTTTTTTTATTGTGTAGGTTTTATCTTTATGAACTATATTAATTTATTTTAATATTTTTCACTTAATAAATTAATTGTGTGATCGCATTTTCCAGACCATTTGTCAATGCGTTAACGATTATTAGTTTTTTTTAATTTATTATTCGTTATAAACAATTTTGATAAATTTTTCATTTATTCATTATGATCGTTTTTTTTTTACTATTTTCCATTTTATAATAAATAATTATGTGATCGCATTTTCCAGACCATTTGCTAATGCGTTAACAATTTGTGTTTTTATATATTATTAGTTGTGAACCATTTTATTTAAATATTTTGTTCGTTTTTATTAAACTTTTCATCGTTATTAAAGATTTTTATTTTATCATTGTTCATTTTATAAGAATACATATGTGTGTGATCACATTTTCCAAATCATTTGCTAATGCGTTAACAGTTATCAGTTTTTCATGAATGATTTTTATTTTACTATGTTTCAATCATTTTTTTATAATTTTTGTACTGTTTATTTTTAAACAATGAATTTGATTAATGTGAATTTGTTCTATTTGCCTTTAAAGACACTATTTTCCCTCTGGCAGGCTTCAGTGTTTAACTATAGGTAAAATACAATGTATTGTCAAAACATGATTTTAATTAGATTTAGATTTATTATTATCTGAAATATATAGTTTTTATGATCTGATAGTGGTTTTTAAAGGGTTACAGGTTGCATAATTCATGTACCGTAATAAGAACGCGTCGGTTCCAAAGTCAATGCAATCACTGGACTGTCGCTATTCTACACTCGTTCACTACGTACACTCATGCTTTCAAAATACTGAAACTACTGCCTGAAAAATAATATTTTATTAGTCAATGCTTAAACTATTCATTTGTATTTCGGTATTTACTTAAATATACAACATGTCTTTTATTGCTACTCAAATATTATAATTAAATGTACGGAATAGTACATTAAATGTAACACAACCACACCTTCATTTGGTTAATTTTTCAATTTTTAATTATTATTTTAAACAGTTTGAGAATCTTGCGTTTTTACTTATTAGGTGATTGGCCGCCTGATTTGAATTTGTATTATTATAAGCATACATCATAGAATTCATGAAACAACAATAGTACGTAAACAAGAACATAACCTCAAACGGCACACACGGTCAGTAACCTGAGACATAATGACATCATAGTGTTTACAATTTGTTGTTGTTGATGCAAACACGATCAGCGACCTTAGACGTTATGACAACATTATGTTGTCGTACTTGATATTGTTATTCTATAATAACATCATATATTCCCTCATTATAATAACCGAAGATTCGCAAACTGTCATAATATTTTTTTTTACGAAAAAATCTTAGGCCCCTTTTAGTATATTTTTTAATGATGGTATTGGAATTATATATTAGCCTTTAATTTATTTGAAGTTCAATCAAAGACAGGTTGTATATTCTGAATTATTTGGCGTTTGTTTCTAGTTGAACCTTGAATTATAGAGCTGTTATGCTCATAATTACTTAAACATTTTTTTGTAATTTAATAAAATAGTCTCGTCACTTTTCAAAATTCATAGTGTAGCTCGTTGTGTTTGGTTCACCTCATTTCTTGGTAATATATTCCATCAGTGCAGACACTGGCTCATTGGTTACAAGGGATGTTCAAAATCTAACCCTTGTTAAGCCTTCCGATTTTATTTTTATTATTGTGTTAATAAAAAAAACGGACAGTTAATTTCTTTATAGGCTACATAAAGTATCAATATCGATATTCTTTCGTATCATAAACTTACAGAGAGATATAAATTGTGTTGTTAAAAATCAAAAAGGCTTATCTCGCAACTTGCTCATTCCGAGATATTCAAGCTTTTAGTTTCAAACTATTTCAAGACAACCTATTTCAAAACTATTTTAATAAAGGGGAAGCTATTGGGATAGAAAACATGGATATATAAAAAATAATGAAAACATAGCACAGATTTAAAAAAATGCATATTTATTATGCATTTAAGCGATTTTGAAATGCACAGTGTGTATTTAAGCTTTTTTGATTTATTTATTAATGCATTTAATTTTGGTTTTCTTGTTGATAGCCTTCTTTTTGGGCATATCTAGAGACATTGTTACTATTTCTGAAATCATTTTAATACGTTTTTTATAATTTAAAGTTGTAATGACGCTGTCAAAATACCACTGAGTGGGGGAAACAATGCGCACTGATTGGTCAATTTGCATTTAAGCGAATTTGATATGTAGACTACAAGATACTTAAGCCATTTTGGAATAAAAACGTATTTCAAAATATTTTTGAAAAATGTAAGTTAGTTAGGTGAATTCTATGTAAAATTCTCTGTAAAACGTATATCATAACTCATTTTTTTCAAAAATGTCAGATGAGGTTTTTTGATTTGTAACGATACAATTAGTTAAATTAAATCACGCATATAATTGACATGTAAATGTTTTATTTTTATTAATTATGATTGAATATTAATGAGTGATTGAACTACCCGAAGTGGGTTAATTTTTCCGTGTATGTTGACTCAACACAAGCCATTACCAAGAACAAGAGACTCCGGCGTCCAAATCCAGCAAAACTTTGCCACCCCATATGTCATCATATTCATCATCATCAAACACAACCACAAACTCTCTATTAATACCTTTTAATATTTCATTCGCTCCTTCTCCGCGTTTCTATTCGTTTCTATGTTTGCTCCACTCCTTGCATTTGTCCTCGGTGTCCTTTGACGAAAATAGATTCTTGTGCGTGTTAGTTCCAGATATTTAAATATTTATTTTGTTTGTACCTGTTGTATGTCTTGTATTTTTAAAATTGGCAACCGAATGGAACCGAGTCGCTTTGTGCCTTGATCATTTTTTTAAATTTATTTATGTAGTGTGGGTATTGGATTGAATTGATTAATGTTGTGATAATTTGTGCCTTATAGAAATACAACATGTATTTTATTCAGCTTAAAATAATTAAATGTAAGGAATGGTACATTAAATGTAACACAACCACACCTTCATTAATGCTCCAAATCAGCTAGTTAATCTTTTCAATTTTTAATTATTATTTTAAAAAGTTTGAGAATCTTGCTTATTTTCTTATTAGGTGATTGACCGCCTAATTTGAATTTATATTATTATAAGCATACGTCACAGGAGCTATGAAACAACAATAGTACGTAAACAAAAACATAACCTCAAACGGCACACACGGTCAGCAACCTGAGAAATTATGACATGTTTAAAATATTAGTTCTTGTTGATGCAAATACGGTCAGCAACCTAATAATCAGTATTTACCTTACAATACAGAAAACCAGAGTAAACCTGCATCAAGGCAATCGATCGGGATTTTATTAATATTATTTCTGATCTTCCAATCGTAATAACCGATCAAATCAATTTTTAAAAAATTGACTTGAGTGTTATTTGTAGCCACGCTTCTTATCACCTGAGCTATTACGCTATTTAGATATATATGCAGTTTTACTATCAATGATCTATGCTGTATCTATATCAGAAGTCTATTTATAAAGATATTATTTAAAAATATATCAAACCTCGGCCAAGAGGGTGAAAAAAACAGCTTTCAATTGTAGAACACTGTTCGGCTTAAATTTTTATTCTACATATTGATTTATTATGTGGTAAAATATATTATTCTATTTGAATTTTCGGATATTAACAGAACAATCTTATTATTAAGCTGGTGAGCTATTATGATAAGCAAAGTTTAATATTCATGAATTTCTTTTTCATATTATCATGATTTGTAATAATTGAAGATTTTCCATGTATTATTACAAGTCATGGTAATGTAAAAGTATGTAATATTAATGGTAGCAATTAGGATGTCGTATTGGATTGATAGAGGGTAGTGATTGGTTGTATATAAGTCATTATTCACCGGAATCCACTTTCGGCATCATCATCCTCATTGATATAAAAACAGACAAATTGGCCCCTGATATTCCATTAATGGGGTCGAAGCACCCCTTCTTGGTGACAAGTCCACTTGAGCCTCGCAATACTCACGGGACCGAACCCAAATACATTTGTTCTCATTATACCAGCATGTGAAAATTATTTTGCCCCATTGAAGGGGTTCATATCGTATTAATAAAATTATGCGATCGAAATATCCAATTAATATCGACTTGCTCAAGCAGCATTGAATGGTATGTTATCTTTGTAAAAGCACTATGGCGATGGTTATTCTTATGTTAATATCTTTCGGCTTTGTTAGTGAATGATGGCTGAATAACTTTGTTGTTTGTCTGAATTACAATACCCTGTAAGGGGTTCATGATCAAGCGAAAATATGGGAAAAACAATTTGCATATCATGTAATACTGAAAAAATATATTGAATTTATTTGGTATGAAATGTACATAGGAGATATTTATATATTTTTATAAATCAAACACTATTATACAATCGAATAGAGTGTAAATTTTACAATAAATATTGTTTAAGATGAGGTGTTTAGAATTACTAGTGGATTAAAAAGTTTGATCTATTTTTAATAATACGTTTATGTTTGTGGAGTGTTAAATCTAACGTAAATGAAAAGAAAAAAATCTACGATGAACTAAATTCAAGGTTCCGTCGAAATGCATTTGGTCGTCTTAAATTATGAATCGAATCAGTCTCAACACAGTTTTTCTCTTCTAAGCTCTTGATAATTTAAAATATCGCTTTTACGACTGTATTCAATTTATTTAGTGTAATAAGCAGAGTCTGCCAAAGTGTGGCTTTTATTTGTATAAAACGTGGCTCTAAAAAGGTAGCACAAATGGCATTCCATGCATAAAAATAAAAAATTGTTTTATGAAAATAACTCTCTCAAATACTATATAGGTACTAACAACACCCCGTTAATTAATAGTCAAAGAGGTAAAAGTTGAAAAGAGAAAAAGTATCATTTATTCGAAAATCGGCAAAAAGTAGCGTTATAATGTAGAAAAATGGCATTTGGCGGACTCTGGTAATAAGTATGTTAGGGAATCGTGTGTGTACAAATAGACTAGAGCTTGTATTGTTCCCACGTTGACTCCAATATAATAAATATTGGAGTCTACATGGGAGAGATTCTACAAGTATTATGTTCAAATAATTTGTTTCGTGGATGTGTAGAGTAATATTAAACTTCATACACGCGCAGACGCGATTTAACTTACCGCAAACGGCTATGAGCAGGAGTGACGTTAACTCTACACGTTTTTGAAATAAGGTATAGTATTTATCTACAGTACAGTGGAACCTCGATTATTGTATCTTATATTATTGAACGTAAATCGAATGTTTTTTTCCGAATTTCCCATAAGAAATATGCACTTCACAACACAGGCTGATCGCATTCCCAACAAAGGTTATATATATCGAGGGTTTATTTTCAATGCATACATACCTTAACCTAAGAAATTAAAATATGATGGACTATACACACTGAAAGATAGTAATGTATTAGTGAGTCGTCCTAGAGCTTATAGTATTGGTGTATGTACATGCATACGCACCGAACGCACACACTCTTATTATACGGTCCTTAGTCTTTAAAATGAATATATAACTGGCGTATCGAATAAAATTTAGAGTCAATTTCATGCTTATTTATTCACACTGGGGGGCGGTGATTGATAGTGATAATTTGGACCGTCTTCGTGTTTTATCCTCTCTTCTTGTGAATATTTTAGATTGCTATAGGTTTTCCTGGTAAATACACAAATATTGAAGATTCTCCTGTAGCTAACCCCGCCCACTTACTCACGATTGATGTGCCAATAAAACTGAACTAGTATTTGAAATCATTTACTCTTATGCTAAATATATTTTACATGCTCTCATAATATCTCCCATTCGTGCAATGAATCTTGCATTTTAAGTCAACGTTTTCTTCACCAAATAGAATTTCTATTATTTTTTTGTTGTTAATATTCCTAAACTAAATTTATTTCAAGATGATATAATCACAGTCGAGGGTTGTATGTATATGTAGGGGATGGAACAGGAAGAGTGTGGTCATTTTTTAACGGTCGACAAAGTGGGCGATGGGCGAACCATGTACACTATGATAGCCAGTATACCGTATAATAGATTATCATCTTCATCACCACTCCACAATAGACCGCCCTTTTTATATATTTTTATACCGTATTCATCTACGTATCGCAAATCTATCCATTCATCATACTTTGGAGCCCCTGAATGTCAATATTATTACGGAGATCTAGAACCATTCAGAAACATATTCTATAAAACTTCTTAATTAGTGGTTATTTTCATACATTTTATAAGCCCTACTGTATATTTTTTAAACCTCTTTTGACAAATATACGTCAATAATTGTTGTTATTGTAGCGTTGTCACATTTTTGGAGTGCGTATGAAAATTATTTTTTATTTAAATAGTTATTGTTATTTTTTTATTCCAAATCTTAATACACTCTCGCGTTTTCCTTTATTTAAATTTAGTACCAAAATAAAATACAGTATACAAAATTTGATTATTAATCATTAGACGATGGCACTTTTATTGCAAGAATAATTAAACTATCATTTTAATTTATCTTTTGTGAAGTGAGACATGTTTGTCTACAATGCAGGTCTTCTTAATACTACATATTTGGAGCTTAGGGTATCTCTGCAATTATTATATTATATTGGCAATAACAGAAACATGAGGTATTAAAAAGTCAGATCATAATTTGGAATGAGTGATGTGATTCAGGTTAATAGGGTTTCAACATTAGTTTTTGACCAGCCTCTTGGAAGCAATTCTAGAGATAGGTTATTGATTGAGATGGGAGAAGTACTTTGGATATGAATAATTATGAAGTAAATCCTTAATTTATCACTGATCTGTTGAATTAGCCATACTCATTTAGTGATGTACATATTTAAAATATTCGGAATGAATGTGTGTTGAAATTAGCCAGGTTATTACTGAACTAAATGTGTGGTGTGTTTAATTTCTCGTATAAAGCTCAATTATGGTGGAGCTGTACTGCGTTATTTACGACTTCATTTAGATGTAACGCCGTTTTTCCAGTTATGTATACCCAATGAAAAACGAACCTTAAACGAGGGACCTGCGAGCACATGAGCACACCACAATTACCAAGAGTGGAATATCGTATTACCACCCGGTAATACCATAAATAAATGAGACTCGTTATTATAACACCAGCTTCTTTGATAAGGTGATTTTGAAGATCCTTGGTCTTGATTAACATGGTGCAAAATAAATTTAACACAGTGCCGCAACTTTTATCTATAGAAACGCCATGCAATATTCCGTCATACAATCGAACATGGTCGGTCACGAATACATGTGCATATTCTAAACCCTATACATATCGACTTCTCCAGCGTATTATAATATCCCATAAGTTCAAAAAAAATGTGTGCTCTTAAGTGCTTTATGGAACTGAGCCACATATGTATGAAGCAATCAAAAATCTTGCTTTTCAATCATTATTTAACCTATTAAGTGGAACTTTTCAGAAATTGTAAAATAGTCCTATATAAATGATACTAATAGATTCATCTATTATCTATAACACATTAATTTCATGTGTCTCAATAGAAGGTATTTAATCGTTAATTGTTACATGCTATAAATAATAACACGTGACAGGCAGTGTTACCAAATTGAATATGTAGCTCGCTCAGTTCTATAAAGACTTAAGAGCACACAGATTTTTGCACTGCTGATATTATACGCGGGCAGTGAACACCTTCAGCTGCCTGCAATGTTCGACGCAAGCAAATATTGCTTTCTTGTTAGAAATGAAAATCCACATAAAAGTGTGAAGATAGCGACGCAATTGAATTTGAATTAGCGGGCGGTAGAAGCAGCGCCCCAAGCGGCTAACACACAGCTCTTTGGTGCTTGTGCCTGGCCTCATCTGTGCGTGCTATGATATTATCGTATTTACAAGTATTATTGGCATCTATAGCATATATATATATATATAGCAACATATATATATATATATATATATATATATATATATATAACTCTACTATATATATATATATATATATATATATATATATATATATATATATATATATATATATATATATATATATATATATATATATATATATATATATATATATATATATATATATATATATATATACTCAACAATAATGTATGTGTAATGTAGCCAATGTAATGTGACATGTGTGTGTATGGTAATATGTAATGTCAGCAATGGCAATAATGTGTGTGTATGTGGCATGTATGTAATGTGTGGCGTAATGTAATGTGTGTGTGTGGCAATGTGGCAATGGCAATCAACATGTAATGGCATGTGTGTGTGTATGTATGTAATGTATGTAATGTGTAATGTGTAATGTGTATGTGTGGCAATAATGTAATAGCATGTGTATGTAATAATATGTATGTGGCAATGTAATAGCATAATAACAACTGCTCAACAATAATAATAATATGTAATATATGTATGTATATGTATGATGTAATAATAATAATATGTAATATGTAGCCAATATGTATGTATGTAATAATATGTGTGTATGTGTAATGTGTAATAATAATAGTAATGTAATATGTCAATATAGCAATAATAATATGTAATAATATTAAATAATAATAATATGTATGTAACAATAATAATATGTATGTAATGTGTGTGTATGTAATATCAATAATAATGTGTATGTAATATGTATGTGTATGTATGTAATAACAATAACAATAATATGTATGTCAACAACAATATAATAATAATAATAATAATAATAATAATAATATGTGTAATATGTAATATGTATGTGTGTATGTGTAACCAATAATAATAATAATATGTAATAATAATAATAATATGTGTAATAATAATAATATGTGTAATATGTATATAATAATAATAACTAATAATAATAATAATAATATGTATGTATGTAATAATAATAATAATTCAATGTAATGTGGCCAATATGTGTAATGTGTGTGTGGCAATGTAATGTATGTGTGTAATGTAGTAATGTGTGTGTAATGTGTGGCAATGTATGTGTGTAATGTGTGTGTGTGTGTGTGTAATAATGTGTAATGTGTGTGTGTGTGTGTATGTGTAGTAACAATGTCAACAATAATATAATGTCAGCAATAATGTATGTGTGTAATGTAATAATGTGTGTATGTAATGTGTGTATGTAATATGTGTAATAATAATAATAATATGTATGTGTGTATGTAATGTATGTGTGGCAGCAATAATGTAATAATGTAATAATAATAACAATGTAACCAATACAATAATGTAATAACAATAAATATATATATATATATATATATATATATATATATATATATATATATATATATATATATATAACTGCCTATATATATATATATATATATATATATATATATACCTGCTGCTGCTATATATATATATATATATATATATATATATATATATATACTCTATATATATATATATATATATATATATATATATATAACTGCTGCTGCTGCTATATATATATATATATATATATATATATATATATATATATATATATATATAAGGAATTAATAACTGGAGGAGCGCGACCTCCAATAGAAATAAGTGGAAGATGCTGGTGCAGGAAGCCTTGGTTCATCACTCGCTGGAGTGCTTATGATGATGATGATGATATATATATATATATATATATATATATATATATATATATATATATATATATATATATATATATATATATATATATATATATATATATATAATATATATATATACTCATTGGCCGCAACAGATAGGGCCAACCTCGTAAAGAAGTAGTGCGTCAAGGTATTATTATTAAATTAATCCGTAGACTATAAAGTCGTTTATTTATTTAATATTATAGGCGTAAGATTTAATTTATCGACATTGTTTTTCTTTATTAAGATTACAAAATTTTCATTTCTATTTTAAAATATTGAGAAAAATCGACATTCGATTTTAATAAAGAATTTCTATTATGAGTGAAACTATTATAACAGGCAGGGCAAAAGTCCTGTTACCATTTGATTGCGCGCCATCTTGGTTATGTGACGTTTAGATCAGTTTCATCAGATTTAAGCATTGTGTTTTTTAGATGCCCTAATTATATAATACGCCAGAAATAATGACAATATTTATTTAAAAGGTTATAGGCAAATCAAAATGTTAGGGGGACTTTTGCCCCACTCGTTATTTTATTAGTAAAACCTATTTTTAATATTTGCTATTCAGTTTTTTGTTCCTCCGTAGTGTAATTAAATTTACGCTTTATATCCTCCATATTGATTCGTTTATTTTATATAGTTTAGGGTGTTAAAAATGTACATAGTGAAAATTATATATTTTTTATAGACTCTATTTGTAAGCTCCCTCAAAATATTAGTACACATTTAAAAGATCTTTGATAGAAATATTAATAAAATAAAATAAATCTCAATACTTTTGCACCGTAACGATACAAAGTGGTATATAGCGCCTTTTCTAGTAATGTTACCGACTAATGTGTTCTTCCCAAATATCTATAACCGTTTATAATCCTCACTTATCCAAATTACAACGAACGTATTCACATATTACTTTTACAATAAAATAATACGCACGTTGTTTTCATTAAAACAACGTACTCATTGTGTTTCTATCGGTCATTCTTCAGTATTGAAGTATGCTTTGAGTTATTATTATTTATTGTATCGTTGAATGGCTATTCATATTACAGTTTGTTTAGTACAAGGCCTCATGTTATATTTTATACAATAGACGGGAACAATACTTATTGTTGGACAACATCCAGGAGAGTGTCTTTCAGGGAAATTGATTACAGTTTAACGATCACTAAGAATGTTACCTATTATACATTTTTATCTGAAACATTCCATTTGGATGAATGAAAAGTCGCACATTTCATTGGGTAAAAGCTTATTTAATCATGAATATAATCACCTTTATTTTTATTCAATGTATCATATATGGCCTGAAGATTTTTTTTTTACTAAATGATGGTTTTAATTTGCGATTGAAATCACTGATAATATTATAAGTAACTACACACCTTTTCCTCTGAGCTTCATGTTTAACTGACGAGTGCTGCATTATCACCAATGTGACTTGGGATCTCCCGTAATGCTCTAGTGGTACTGCAGCATGATACAATGTATATGTAAATAAATAAAAAAAATACGCTGGTATAATTCGATGGGTTAGTAACTGTTAAATGCTTTTAAAAATTGACAGTTTTCAATAAGAGAAAAAAAATGTATTTCGAAATTGTAATATATTATTAAATAACTGAATATTTTCGTGCAAATAAATAGATTTGGCTTTCATTATAAATATGCCATGTTTACTTTTATTATAATAAGACTGAAGTCATTGAAGTTTTCACTTAATATCTTTATAAAAAAAACCTTCTAATATTGTTACAACTTGTGTTATAGTTTTTGGTATATTTTTGAAAATATTTTTAAATGAACTCGTCAATTAAATAGATATCGAATACCTTATTTTAAGTAATAATTATTAATTGTATTGTATTTATTTTCAAATAAATAGTTCCCCTTGATAAAGCGCAGCCACATAGGTAGTATTAATATTATTTTTTATAAGATCACAGTTGTATTGTGTTGTGGATGGTGTTGTCAATTATTAGATGTACTCTTGAGAATGGAGTGTGTTGTCACCAAGGGTGCTGACGATTGTTTAAAAAGTATGTAGAACAACCCCTCTTCACAAAGAAGGGGTTTGTGTGGAAGGGTGACCGATCAAAAACAACCTCGATTGTTCCTCTTTAATTGCGATCTATTGTTTTAACCCCGGGCATGTTTACCGACACTAATTATACGACAACCAGCAAACATATTCCCATCGATATTGTCTTTTAACAAGGAGGAGTATTCTATGTGTGTTTATTATTTAGTGGAAATATTATACTGACATATTTGATCGTAGGGTAATTATCAAAATTTTGGTTTACGTCTGCGAAAAGTCTCACTGTAAAATTGTCATATACCAGACGCTATTGTTCGGCTTCTTCTAAACAATAAATTAGGAAACAGTCGGAAGATTTTTTACTCATTTGAAAATAAACTAAAATTAGTTGTTATTTGTCTTAATAAAATACTGCATGGTCAAAGTATTTGAGCCTAAACCAGGAGACGCAGGTTCAAGACTCTTAACGTAACAACTTAACTAATATGTTCTGGATTTTAATAATTTAAAACACGTAATTTATTTATTTATATACAATCTCAAACAGCCCCGACTGTTTGAGAAGGATTTTACAATTTTTTTTAGAAACAAAGTGTTAATTCATTGTATGCGGATTTTTTTTATTATTTTCAATTTAGAGTTACACATGTCACCGACAGAGTGGCTCTGCCTGACTTAATAATCGCCTCAGTATTTACCTTACGATCCAGGAAATTAGAGTTCACCTATCGAGATTTTATTAATATTAGGATTTTTACAAATTTTGTTTTACAACACAACAACGTGTTAATTCATTCATTGTCCCAGTATTTACCTTATAATAAAAATTTAAAAAAAAAATGCAAAGTGAGGATCCCATCCATACTTGTCAGGCTTTTTAACCTATAAATTTTATATAATCATAATCAACATATATTTATATCCGAAATACAATCCGACACATGTTCAGCTGAATAATGATTGATAAAGGTTAAACTTATTTAACCAATTCTCTCAATTAATCGTGTTAATTCATTACCTGTCGGTTGTCTTAACTATTACTAGTTACACAGGTCACCGACTTAATAATAAGTATTTACCTTACAATCCATGAAATCAGAGTAAACTTAGTACAAGACGATCGATCGGGATTTTATTTATATGACTCCCGATCTTCCGATATTTTTTTTACTTGAGCAGGATTTAAACCTATGAACACAATATTTGAAGCCTTATCATCCGAGCTATTACGCCAGTAAAATAATATTTTATTACCCTAATGATGATGATGATTCAATATTACTATGACTAGCTGAGAGTTTAATAGAGTTGTAATGATATTCTGGATATAATTATATATTCACCCCGATATTGACTTCATAAAGTGTAAGGAAATGATGTCCTTTTGTCATATGTTATCGTCACAATGGACACGTGCGACATTTATTATATTTTGGATAATGTCCTATGGGTAATTTATTAATATTTCACATTTCATTTCGTCGGGAGTATACCACAAATATTATAACTAGAGATCATCATTTTGATATCTTTATTTTTATAGTTCTATGTATTATATATATATTAACACCCTCTCTCTTTGTCATTCTGCACACGGACTATTTGATGTCAATGCTGTTTGTTAATCATGCGAAAGTCTATTATCGGACTTAGTAAAGGGGCAAATGGATCATTAAACTGGATTAAATATATTTTGAGATTGCGCAATGTGTCGTAAGATCCGGATGCTATTTTTAATATATTTTTTAAAAATATTGGTAAAATTTTACTTTTTTTTTAACATTGTATCCAAAGGAAGGTCACCAATCAAAATTCTATCCTTATATACATATTGTTTTTAAATAAACATCTAGCCTTATAATAATATTTGAATCACACATTAACCAACAGTTTTTATTAATTTATTCATGTATTTATAAAATAATTTTCAATAGTCATAGGTCATGGGTTCAAATCCCACTCAAGTCAAGAATTTTTTATTTGATTTGATCGATTATTACGACTGGGAGATCGGGAATAATATTAATAAAATCCCGATCGATTGTCTCAATCCAGGTATACTCTGATTTCCTGTATTGTAAGGTAAATACTGATTATTAAGTCGGTGACCTGTGTAACTAGTAATAGTTAAGATCACCGACAGACAATTAATTAATACGTTGTTGTGTATAAAAAACCCTCTCAAAAAGATCCATTCTAAAATAAAAATCTCCTCGGAGCGTAAATAAATAAATAAAATAAATTAATGTTGTTCAAATATAAGAAGGCCAGATAAATAATTTTAAAACCAAAATAAAATACCACAAATTGATGTCACTTTTTTGAATAATTAAAATGTATGTCACAGTTTTGACTAACCTCATTAAAAAAAATTATAGCTTTGTTTTGATTGAAGTCCGGACAAGTTGACGATAAATATAAAGATGGCCGACCAAGCAGACGAGTTTGACAGAGGCAACACTAATTGAATCACTCAGACTCGTCTGCTTGATCCGCCATCTTCATATTTATACATCCAGTTGTCTGAAATTCTTATTGTCGGTAACGATTATTCGTAAAAAATGGCAAATCTTAGAATGAAGGTTATAAAAAGTGAATTTTTGTATAGATGCCTTTTTTATAGTATTTTTGAAAGACAACCTAAAAAGTGTTATATAGTCTCGTGTTTGCGTCTCGAGATGTTAATATTTTTTTCACAATAATAACATTGAAAAGTATTTCGGATGAGATCTTGTAATTAATTAATTTTTATACAATTGCGCGATTAATGCAATTAGCTCGAAATGAGATTATTGTTGGAATTGAATTTGTATTGTAAGGGTTGTGGTATGCATTAGTAGAATTGAAGGTTATGTTAAAATGGTTAGTTATGATCCAGAGTTATCCCTTGCCGAGGTGTCAGGTTACACATAGTAATAGTAATTGTATATTCACTATATTCCCTTACCACTACTATATTGCATTTATCAAATTACACATGTGCCTTTCATATATCAAACTCAATTATAATTTAATATCAACCGTGTGAAGCAATGCTACAATACAATACAGATTATTTTAACATTATGGTATCGTTAATTTTATGATAAATTGAGAATGTCACGGTTCTTCCATTTTTTCTCTAATGATGACAAGCTTAGAATTGTCCAAAGGCCTCAGAAATTTTTGTTTTGTCGAAATAGTAGAATTTTAATAATAAAACCACACAAATTCCTCTTCACATATATTTTGTTGGAGCTTCTGAGGGAAATGTCAATAATAAGACTTCTATTTATTATTAAAACAGAATAGACAATGTTGCATTGTTCTGTTAAAAATATTATTTTATTATTATGTTTTGGTCCTGTGAAAGCCCATTTTTACAGGAAGAAATCTATTGAAGCAATGGTCATAAAACATTTTTTTTTTAATAAATCTTGTAATCGACTTTTTTTTAAATAACCAATTTTAAGCCCAGTAACCTTTCGTTTGTCTTTCGAATATTTTATTTAAATTCCCTTATATTTTCACATAGCCGGATCAAAATTGATTATTTTGAGGTATTAACAAAACATTATTTATCAAACATCTAATATAAAAATCTCCATTTGAATCGAATAATCAAATTTATTTAGATATATACATGAAATAATATACAAAATTTATGCTCTGTCAAATATAAATGTTTTTCATTTAGAAATCAATATATTTTAGTTTAGGCTGATAGACAATTGGTCAGGGATGTAGCGGCATTTGCAAGGTTTTGCAAACTCGTTGTGTACTGAAATTATAAAAAATAGAATTAATACATTATTTATTAAATTGACAAGATCATAAAGAGTCAACTTCAATTGAATTGTTTTAATACTCACTGATGTGATGGAGGTGACAAGGTCTGAAGGTACAGATCCAACAAGATTGATTACACAGCTGATTTCATTGAAGATATTCAAAAGTCCACCTCCATTTGCCACACATGTACTATATTCTGCTGTATTGTTAATCAAAAGACTGATTGTCCCCGGGATAACTAACACAGTGCCGATGTCTGACTGTGAATATTAATAAAAAAACATTATTTTGGTTATACTTGATTGAGAAATGCATTTTTAAATTACCTGAATGCCACTGATGACTCCAAGAGCACAGTTCACGATTTCGATTGGTCCGGCATAGGCCTGGAAATTTGTTAAATTTAAATAAACTAGTCAAAATTTAATAACATCATTTTGTATGTCAGACTTTGTTACGTTTACAGGTTAATTGTAGAAATTATTTAAGAATTAGTTTCTCATATCCCACATAAATATGCCATGCATCCTTAGCCTTTTATATTTGTTAAAATCATATTACTTGTTTTATTTCATTGTTTGTCTTTTTAATAGACGCCATATTGTTTTAGGAATAATAGTTAAATTGAGCATTTTATAATATTATTCCTCATAATCATTAGAAAATGTTCAAATTTTTTAAAAAGCTGTGCATGCATGTGCTATTTTTAATAATGCATGTTTTTAAGATAACAATCAAATGATATGTTTATTTTAACGTTTTGTGGATAAAATATACAACAGCAAGATTGTGACAATATTTAAATTAAGTATTAGAATATTGATTTTGTAAAAAATACAATTAAAATAAGTAAAAGTTACCTTAGAATTGGAGGTACTACTTAAAATATAAGTTAGTTAGTTAACAATGTTATTTAAGAAGATATTATTAGAGAAGTCTTAGCATTTTAAATATAATAAATTGTGTACAAAATGAACACTATTTTAATTAAAATAAACTATTTTAATAGTATGTATGTATTTTATAAAACTTACCACAGCGACACAAAGGAAGAAGACTACGAGGAATTTCATTTTCAGTTAGTTTTCTTTCCGGACGAACGATAATGTACGAATGTAATGTAAGATTTTCAAATCGTCCCTTTTATATTGAATGCAACCACATTGTACTGAAAAAAAAACAGAACCGTCATAACGAAAAAAATATTATTTTGCTATCAAAAAACAAGTCTTGGAAAAATTGTCAACGACGCGATGTCCCGCCCTATTACGTACGTTCTAACATTTCATTTAAAAAATCCTATAACTTGTATCAATGTCCAATTCGAAACTAAATAAAATAATACTACATTTTCAATACATAATATTAGACTCAAATTGCTCTCTATTTTTTATAAATATATTATCAATTAATATGACACATATAGGATGTAAACCACAAAGACAAAATATGCTATATCATTTTTTATTTAATAATTTTCATTTTGTTTTATTCAAAACAATCGTTTGACGTCTTTATTTCATACCTATTATCCTTTTTTAGAAGGCCGAAATTCTGCTTTTTTAATATTTTTTTACCCTATACAAATATGAGGGAGTTTTTTTTGGATTTGGCGCATTTCAAGTTTTCGAAAAATAAAAGTGATGCATGTATAGAAAAACTATAGATAAATCAACATAGCAACAAAAACATACATGTCAAAATAGCACGAAAAACTATTAGCGAAAATGCGAAATATGTAAGTGACCTTTCAAGTTTAAATATTGTAAAAATTTAATCAAGGTGTGTCTTTTGTTTGAAAATTTAATATGTTTGAAATTAGACCAATCAAAATTGCTGTAAAAACTTTTTGCTTATTTAATGACAATTTTTCTTGCTGAAGTTTAAACACTGAACAATTATTAATATATGTAGTTTAGAATTTCATAGAGTGAAAACAATAAACAAGCATTAAATTGTAATTTAATGTTCTTCATATTTTTTAAGAACTTTTTACCAAGTAGGTATTCGGAAATATCCCATTATGTAAAGTAAGATGGGTTCCCAGGCCACCACACAGTAATGAGCCTTTTAAATCGCCTTATTAGAGCCTAATTTAAGTGCTTTATACAGGGTGGTCTTAAATTAACTGAGAATATTTTAAGGGGTGTTTGTGAATCGCAAATATAAAGGAAAAAAATAATTTATTATTAATTAAAAAATAAAAATTGATTCCTAACATATTTAACAGACACAATACACACGCGACAGTCACTAGTGAGTACTTCACAGAAACAGTTGATGGTGGCCCAAACTCGATTCCAAAAGCACTATTAATATTATTTATTTATTTTTAATTAAGAAAGATTATACAAAGTAAAGTGTACGAGATAGTCATTTATTTGTTTCAATATAAGGTCGCTCCTAAACGAGCCCTGTAGGTGGCAGAATCGGTGGAAAAGAGATCACCCATGTGCGCAAATTCGTTCCCAAGTCGTTCCAAATATATTCAAAGGAGAATTAAATAGATAATTGGATGAGGAATACTATGGATTAAAAAGAGATGATGATAATAAATTATATTTGCAAGTTTAATAAATAGTGTATTCGTATAAAACAGCTCACCCTGTATATACCCCGAATAGTTTTTACCAAGTTAAATATACATATCGATACCCTAATTCGCAAACCAGCCAACTCCATTTTTTACGAAAATCATATTTTAATGCAGTTCGATTTAACACAGCAATTTAAGATCTCAATGCCACTAGATTATCGGGGTTTTACGACAATCTTTCGTATATATAAAGATTAAATAATATACTTAATTACTCATATGACTTACTAATTTTTACCACTACTTTTATTAATAAACCTTATTTAATTCAATACGAGTGTTACCCTAACCTAACTCCAAAATCTCTCATATAATATAAGTTAAATCACCCAAAGTTTTTTTAACGCTTGAAAATAAAAATACACGAACGGGATTTTCAGTTTTAAGAATTATTGCCCAGAGAAAAAAATGCAGAAGTTTTTTGTGTCTACTGTAAAATTTGCCCAACCGGAGTTGGCTGGTTTGCGAATTAGGGTATCGATATGTATAGTAAAATGGTTTCCCAGGCCACCACACGGCAATGAGCCCTTTAAATCTAATTAGAGCTACCTAATCTAAGTGCTTTATATTATATAATTAATATTTTCAAGTAATCAATTGCAATTATTTTTAACTAGGGTAATTTTAATTGAAATTTTCAATTTGTTAAGGTTTTTTGATGTTATGCTTGGTTTCTTTTCTAATAGGACGGTAATAAGTTGTTTATTTTTTCATTCAGAACATGTCTGAATATTCAATGAAGACATCACTCATCACAATATTTAAAAAGCGAGTCTCCCAATAAATACTCTTTCTTGACAATTGTCATGCATTATTGAATATCTCTAATAATATTTTGAAATTAATTTAATATTATTATCATTAATATACCCGTTTCGATATTTTAGATATGTATTAATTCTAATGAAATATTATTTTTCTATCTGGCAACACTAATGGTTGATGGATCTGTACAGACAGACATATAACATACACACACGTTCAACAATTATAGATATAAAATAGTTAGTTGCTTGTGCTTGTTATTGTTGTATGAAGCAATAATTTTTTTTAATATTCCATTAATAAAAATGTGTTTATTTGTGTAATTGATTTATTTTCGAAATCACATTCGCTTTGTGTAAAGTGAATGTGTAGTGTAATTGTATGTAATAATAGTTGATATTGTGTGTTATGGGGGTGGCATGTGTGGGGGCGGCTCGGCGTTATGGTGGTGTATAGTTATGGGGTTAGAGGTGATGGGGGCAGTTGCCGAGTCTCTACTTCCGAATGCTCCAAATAGCCGGAAGCTTTTAAAACCAGCGCAATCCAACCAATCGACGCATACAAAACCTTTTTATAAAACTAATAATTAATCTAAATTAATATATATATTTATTCGTAGCTCGCTCTACATCTACAGTTATCATACATCAAATATTATATTCATGGGATAAACTATAAAGTATACATAGATATCGCATGAGTGGCTTAATGCGTGGTTAGTTCAAGTGGATCAAGTGGCCAAAAACATGAGTTACCTGGCAAACATTATACTGTAAACATCTCTCTTCATATCTTCAGTTATATTTCATAGTAAAAATGGGTAAATGCATTGTTACTACATGTCATATGGACTCAAACATACACTCAAATACATCTAGGCTCACTTTTTACCAAACACTACTTCTTTAACATGTTTCAAATATTATTGCGTTTTAATCACCAAAATATTGTCACAGACACTCTCAGTGTTCACTAGAAATGTGTTGAGCGAGGGAGACACACTTATGCCTTTATCGAATAGGAGAGAAGAGTGCAACAATACAGGTTTACACGAAAGTAACTCGATTTATTTATATGCAATGCGATATCTAATGTTTATATCTATGGCGTAGCACTTTCGTAGCTCGTCGTAGTCAATGTATGCGTTTATAATAAATAGGTTCAAAATTGAAGAAAAATTCATTTCCATACAATGAGTATTCTCATTGACTCATAAATATGAGATGTCTCGTTATATTACTATCTTTTTATGTATATTTACTAATTTTGTTTATTTTGACACAATCAACAACATGTCGTTGATCTTAACTATTACTAGTTTGCTAAAATCGCCTCAGTATTTACCTTACAATACAGGGAATCAGAGTGAACCTGGATCGAGACGATCGATCGGGATTTTATTAATATTATTCCCGATCTTCGGGTTTTTATTTTTTTCCCATTCTTTCTATAATTAAATACTATTACTCATGTCAAATTTAAATAAAACATTCTCATGTTAGTTATAGGTAAAAGTCTATTTCCAAAGATGTATTGTTCTATCAATCAATGTAAAAACTTATATGCATAATAAAGGAACTGTATTAATAACTATTATCATGTTCAAAGATTGTTCTGTTAATATCCGAAAATTCATGTTATTGGACACTGTTTTATATACAAAATGTATATCAAGATCTGTTTATTATTTTGTTGTAGAGATACTGCGTAGTGCGTACCAATGGTTGGTGATATGTTGTAGAGGAAGCGGCGCATTACGGCAGACTTATGTAGCCTATTAACACTTGATTTAGTGCAGAGTATTAGTGTTGTAGTTCTTGTGATGCTGCTTCTACTCGTACTTCTACTTCTACTTCTATTATAATACTATCCACAGTAAGAGTATAAGGCTATATGGCCAGCCTCAATATGGGATTATCACGGAGTTATCTCGTTGGCGCCCCTCCGGAATGGAAAATTATTCTTTTATCCGACACACGGATCGAGCGCATAACAAAGATGCAATTTACAAATTATTTATGTGCATACTTCCTTAACAATCTCTTTACAGGTATGAACATACTTCGATTATTTACTTGCGAACGTTAGTCGTCAACCCTCAAAAACCAAACCTAACCTAACCTACAACTGTACAATTCCTTTGGAATAATATCTTCCCTATTAAAGGTATCCCTTGTAAGGGTTGGTCAGGTCACCTTGGCCTTTATGAGAGTATATAGGAGATGGTTTCCCAGGCCACCCTAAAGCAATGAGTCCTTCGCTACGATAGATCTACCAAGTGTCACCAGTTTATACCGGTGCCGTGGATTGAACTCTAGAGTCTCACTCACAAATTCGTCACACTTACCACTGGGCCACAAGCCGGCACATTATAAAATAATATAATCTAAATTGTTAGTTCTTTTATCACTTTTGTCTGTTTTTACTGTATTCATTTTTTTATGTTTTCTTCTATTACTCACTACCCACTTTTATAAAACCATAGACTTCTCGATACCGACTGGAAGTTGTCTGATTTTTATCATTAAAATGTTCACATCAAAATATCCAGTCATTTAATATAATATATCTAAAGAAACACTAATATTTGTTTTCTTCACTCCTTAACAAGTGTCAATTTGTATATACATACGTTTTTGTGTTCCGAATTGGTTGTTTTGTGTTTTACTTTAAAAAATTGTGTTTTTTTTAAATATTTTTATTGATATGCAGTTGGTTTTGTTTTCTACTCCCCATACATATAATAAAATTATGGTTCATAATAGAATATTTATAATAAATTAGCCTAACCTCAATCTTTGGTCCTTTTTGTAAAATTTATACATTCATTCATTAATAAGTAAAGTTCATTCATTAATAAATAAGCCGCCTTGTGGCCCAGTGGTTAGTGTAACGGATTCGTGAGTGAAGACTCCCGGGTTCGATTCACGACACCGGAGTCACTTGGTAGATCTAGCTTAGCAAACTAGATCTCTTAAGTACTCATTGCTGTGTGGTGGCCTGGGAAACCATCTCTACTATATTCTCCCGTAAAAGCCAAGGTGGCCTGGCCAACCCCTTATAAAGGGACTCCCGTCAATAGGGATGGCGTCACGATATTAATTTATTCATTTTAATAATAATTTAACAAACTGTTTTTGCTCTCCAATATGGCGATATTGTTTTGCAGAATTGGTGTGTTCTGTGTTTTTCTCGTTTACTTATTTCCGACAGGGCGTGTCGGCCATAACGTTTTATTTACATAAATACATGCGCCATGATTATTTTCTTTACAAGCGAAAAAATTCAATTTCAGAACGAATTTCTCGCCCCACAACACCAGACTCTACATTTTAATTTTTGCAACGAACCAAACCCCCCATGGCCTCACTTTATTGCCTGTATTATCCAAACACATTTTAATATTGTGAATTTATTTTATTAACAGCATAGTGTGATTGCATAATTTATGGGAATCAGCGTGAAAGCCCCGGAAATGTTTTGCTACTTATCGACGCAAACACATTTCAATATGTGTATTACTATTCAAACTAAATCGGGTATTAAATTCGATTAGCAAGTCGACTGCATATAACATATTGGATCTATTTAATCGTATTTCACAAGCAATTACTATTTATTTAGATTATTTTATATATACGTCCCGAGAGGCTTTTTACGTATTTTTGTGTTAATATATTTTTTTATCTTAACTACTAGTTACATATTACTCAAAAAATCACCAAATAAAAAATATTTATATTATTACGATTGGGAGATTGAGAATGATGTTAATAAAATCCCGATCTTTTGTCTTGTCGGATCAATACCACCGGTATTAGAAGGCCGGATGATAAATATCGGGATTGCGGACCGAGCAGATGAGTTTGACAGAGTCTACACCAATTTATTTACCTTACAATCAAGGAAATCAGAGTAAACCTAAATCGTCATAACCAAACAAATTAATATTTATATATATTTTTTTAATTGGGCGAGATTCGATTTTTTATTTCTGCAATATTTATAGCCAGGCGCTTGTCAATTTTTTTGTAGTTAGTTTACTTCTTTTACATAACGTAGTTATTATTCTATTATCGCTTAAATAATAGAGTGTTTATTTTTTATAGAATAATTCCTTATTGAGGTAATGGTTTTATTATTAATAAATTATATTACCGACTACGATATTTCGTAGCATCGTCTACGATCATACATCGTAGCAACAGTATACATTTTGTATGTAGTACGTACGTATGTATATTTTTCTTGTGTCGATATTATAATTTATGTTTTTCATTTAGTATATATGTAGGGTGCATAAATAGTGTGTAAATCACACCACAGTTATTTCCATTTTTTCTCATGGAGAGATCGTATATTAAATATATTATTTTTCACGGTAAGGGTGGCAGGATTCCCGGAGCCAGCCACTCCGGAACCTATAAACTAGCCCCTGTCTTTCCACATGCCGACGCACACTTTTACAAATCCACATTGTGATTAATTCAACCATTCACTGTTTTATATTTGTTTATCCCAATATGGTTAAAAGTGTTATCTTGTTCGTAACTTTTAATTATATGTACATATGCAGATCTTGTGTGAAATGCAAGGTTCTTATTGTATGACGAAAAGCATAATTGGTAATTTCAACAATACAAGGGAATTTATTTATATATTAACATCTAAACCTTACAAAACCAGCGTTTGTTCAGGGGATAAGACGCGTGGCTACTAATACTGTAGTCGTAGGTTCGAATCCCACTCAAGTCAAGAATTTTTAAAATTGATTTGATCGGTTATTACGACTGGGAGATCGGGAATAATATTAATAAAATCCCGATCGTTCGTCTTGATCCAGGTTTACTCTGATTTCCTGGATTGTAAGGTAAATACTGAGGCGATTAAGTCGGGCAGAGCCGCTCTGTCGGTGACCTGTGTAACTAGTAATAGTTAAGATCACCGACAGACAATTAACACGTTGTGTGTATAAAAATCTCCTCAAAAAAGGTCCATCAGAGATGTAGATTCTCTGGTATTCCAGACGACTGTTCTCTTAATAATAATAATAAAAATAAAAAATGAGTTGCCTAGTATCAAAGAAGACTTTTAACCACAAACATTATTTTTGACTTTAACACTAACATTACGAACAAACCAGTCGATTTTTATAATAAGGCTAATATTCAACTCGATTTTTAAATATGTTTGAGCCGGTTTTTTACGATATTAAGGTATATCTGAATAATATAAATTATCAATAAAAACCACTTCGAAAAAAATGGTCTCAAGTCGTCTTTGATAATGGCCTACTCAAATAATACAATGCGTTAGGGATGGTTTAAAAAATAAATAGCATAGTGTGAAATAAGCCCATAAAATTTAACAATCATAATTTGAAAAACTACATTTATTATCAATAAATTAATGATAGATATAATAATCTTCAAAAATTTTATTAAGACGACAATAAATGTGAGGCTCCAGCAGGTGTTTATCGGTTAGTCACCATGGGCGCTGTTTCTACCGCCTCGCCGTCTCGCTATTTCAAATTCTATTGCGTTGCAATCTGTCACTTTAAATGGAATCGGCCATGCATGAAAGTATGAGGGAATAAATCCATGCCCATTCTATATATGTATAAAAGTTCATTGTGCTTTTAACTACTAGATACTAAATGGCTATTAAAAAGACTGTTAAATAAAATTTATGGAAATTATCAATGATTTTTTTTAATCAATTAATTTTATTTGTACGTGACATAATATATATTTTATTAAGCGTATTTCGGAGCACATATTATTTTAATTGTATTAGGTTACATTACTTAAAATCATGTTTTCTGAACCTATTATTTATCCTGTAGTGTCTTTGCTGATAGTCCATTGATTTTTTTAAATAAAAGTAAATCGATTATTAATTTTATTTGTAAAAAATATTTCAAATATGAAAAAATATGTCCGAAATATACCAATGATAAAAAAAGTATATTGGTAGTATAAATATATTGAGTTGTGACTAAGATTATAATTAAACAACAAAGTTATCAATTGTTGATAGTGTTCTTCTTCTTCTTGGTGGAATTCCAATAATTTGTACACAGTAATACTGTGAATGTGTATAATTATTAGTGTGGAAATTATAAATAACAATTTTCTTTAAAATTAGTTTTAGAACGTAGAAATGAGTACAATATTCCGAGATACAAATACTGTATATTGTGGTTTTGAAAGTACATAATATTGAATAGTGTTATAATAGAGTATGTATGATATTTTTATGAGGTTAGCTATTAAATCACACAGTATCTTCCGGCGTTATATTCCTAACTCAGTCTAGCGGGATTTCACCGGCCATTTAACCCTCACATGTTCACAACATAGGTGACGATACTTCCTAAGCACTGCCACTCCTTACTTGCTCATCCTGTTTCCGGGACAACTAAATACTACTCTTACTCTCCTCCTTACACGAACAATCTCATTATACAACCATAACACATTCATTAAAACAAGTAGTGGAGTCTCCATTGGAGTCACTTGGTAGATCTACTAGATCTGAAGGACTCGTTGCTGTGTGGTGACCTGGGAAACCACCCCTACTATATTCTCCCGTAAAGGCCACCGTGACCTGGCCAACCCCTTCCAAAGGGACTCCCGCAAATGGGGAAGACGTCACGGTATGTTTTCAATTATACATGCTATTCTTTATTTCTCATGCCTGTAGAGTTTGTGTCGGCCACGTAAATTTCGACTGACACAAGCAATTGAAGAGAAAACCGGAAAAGGCCATACGCCTTTTTACCGTGAAATGACTTCAAATAAACTACATATAAATATTCTATTATGGACAAAGACACTAACTACTTCATAATATTAGGAACAGTTTTATCAAGTCGTGTTAAATCGTGTGCTACGTGGCAAGAAATTGTACGTATCTCGCGTCCTATACAAATATTCCGTTTCTTGAAGGCGTGTCAAAGGTATAACAGAGCGGTTACGATTTGTGTATCGGAAGCATTCAAAAGAACTTGAATACAGGCGACTCGAGCCGAACACGTCGCTTCGGCTCGAAACTGGAATAGAGAAGATAGCACGCGATTTAG
The DNA here is from genome assembly GCA_022606485.1 of Agraylea sexmaculata. Taxonomy (NCBI): domain Eukaryota; kingdom Metazoa; phylum Arthropoda; class Insecta; order Trichoptera; family Hydroptilidae; genus Agraylea; species Agraylea sexmaculata. Next base: position 27,463 of record JAGTTH010006652.1, on the reverse strand, counting down.
ATATAACACCTGAATATCGGCGATTTGGATTTTGACAGCTGGTAGCTCGAGCTAAATCTTGAAGAAACACATTTGGCGCGTAAATCGGCAAGTAACGCGAGCTCGAGATTTAACACGATTTGAAGAAACCGGGCCTAAATTAGTGATCTACGTGACTACGATTTATATTTGTGCATTTCGTTTCATCAAGCTTAAAGCCGATGCTTAAATTGAAGCCATTCAATAAGAGTTTGTCACGAAATTTCACTCGAATGGAGGTGGAAATATAGCATGAGTTTTGCTTTAGCTATAGCCATAGCTATATCGCCGAGTCAAGATTTTACAGTTTGTTAAACGAGCAAAATCTTAAAGAATTTTGCGCGTAATCGCGTTTTACTCGCGTTGAAGAAACCGGCCCTTAAAGATCGATTATCTCAAAACTGACAATTTCAGTGTACGCCCTTATTTCACCCAACACTATTACGCCCTTATTTACTTTTTACTACTGTTTGATAGATAAACATTTAGAAAAATGTCCTTTTCTAATAATAATATTCTAATGTTTCCATTTTATTCATAAAAAGCTTTGACCCATTGCCTTAGTCGACAATATTTTTATTTAATTTTAATGTTTAATTGCAATTTTGTGTATTTATAAATATTTATTTCAATCTCCGGCGATATTAAAATGAGTTTAAAAATAATAGGCGATAAGTATTAATTATTTATTTAACTGTGATTAATAGTAATATTTTTTTGGTAGGTGATTCAATTATGTGGAAGATATGTTATTTCACCAAAAACGAAACTGTCAATTTCAGAATACGCCCTTATTCCATCCAGCCCCTCAATTATTTGTTATGGCTGTCAATAAATCTTTCAAAATTTCTATTTAGAAGAGAGAACTTGATTAAAAAAATATTATTTAAAACCTTAGTACATATTATAATTTACTTATTTGGCTTAATAGTAGTCCATTGTGGTGATAATTGCAAGGAGGTGACTCAAACACTCATTCGATTTATTTTCAAATCAGCTACCCCTTTTATTATGATCACCACCCTTCTGCATATCCTCGGGGTAGGTGCACCATGGAGTATACCCACGGAGCCCCGGGCTACAAAAATAATAACTATATCATCTGTAGGCGGTGCTTAATTTGCACAGGCGGTATGTTGATCCTATTCTTTATAATACTCTAACACCACAACTATATTATATATAAAAAATATTCTCTAAAAAAATATAAGTATGTGTAGCATGAAAAATTATCATTTATTGAGACTTTTCCTTGATTTCAATAAAATATTTATTTAATATAAAGTAGTAGCAGGTGTTTGTATTGTATGAAGAGCGGTATTAGAGGGATGATCCTCGCACTACAAGTTTAACAGGGGTGTAATACTTGACTAAGTATAAAAAACACACAGCACTGCCTGGGGGTGAGTTACTCTCTGTGTATTTGAAAGGGGTGACTTTTGTACAGTGGCCGATTTGTGGCCAATTCCATTGTTTGTTATGTACTCAATGCTCGGTTACACCAACTGCACCATATGTGATATCATTATTATATCGTGTTTGATTAACTGAATGATGATTATGACGACACCTGGAGGGTTAGAATCGTGTTTAAATCAAAATATACGACCGATAATAATATATTATGTATCTATTTAATCCACTGATTATCTTTAATGCACCTAAAAGGTTAAAACCTAATCTCGCCTCTTCAATGATTATTTGTTTTAATCAGCCACTGTGATTTCGGACTTTAGACTTGATTAATACTATTTAAGAATGCCATAAAACTGGATGTATAAATATGAAGATGAAGCAGACGAGTCTGTGTGAGACAATTGGTGTTGCCTCAGTAAAATGGTTTTTGAATAAACTCAAAATCGCAAGCAAATGAGGTCTATAGATTTCACGGTTTTTTTCGACTAGTAATAACGAATAAAAGTAACAAATACAATAAATGTTGCCTCTGTCAAACTCACTTACCTGGTCCGCCATCTTGATTTTTATCATAATATTAATAAAATCGATCGTCTTAGTTTACTCTGCTTCATTGGCTTGTAATGTGAATATTCAAATCTGTCGGTGATGGTTGTATAAAGTTAAAATAAATTAATTAAAAAAATTTCCAATATATTAAGTGTAGATTGATATGATACCAAAATTGATAAATAATAATAAATAAAAACTCCAAAAATCACTGTGTCTTTTGAAAAATTATAATGTGAAATTAAATTTTTCTGCGGTGCCTAGATTTCTTTTATACAATTGTTAAATATTACAATTTCTTTATTATGCATAAGTTTTTACAATGATTGATAGAACAATACATCTTTGGAAATAGACTTAGTTGTAGAGAGTGTTTATATCTTTTTACCTATAACTAACATGAGAATGTTTTATTTAATTTTGACATGAGTAATAGTATTTAATTATAGAAAGAATGGGAAAAAAATAAAAACCCATTTACAAATTTGAAGATTAATAAATAATAACAACAATAAAAGCTATATTAACAAAACAATTACAAAATATAATGCTTAAAAACTAAATAACAGTTCGTTTGGTTAAAACCAAATTTGAGTCGAGGGGATTATTAGAAATTTACACTTTATTTTTAATAATAATATCAAAAATCCATTGGTAAAATGAACTTATGTTTCCTCGAGGCATATTTGGTTTTATTTACATGTCTTATGATTGGGTTAGTCGGGAAGTTAGTCATGTTTTTTTACTCAAATCAGCGATATTTGCTTTGATCATTTTAAACTTAATGTCCTCGTGGACTTGTTTAAGAAATGTGCCAGGTTCAAGATCTAAGGCCATCTTAAGACACTTGTTTTAATGATCTTTAAATGATCTCTTATCGTATACTATTAACATTTGCTACGTCTGCTACGAATTTATTAAAATATCGTAGTAATGTGCGATTGCTATTGTAACCCTTACTACGATATGTCGTAGTCGTAGCGTAGCGGTGTTCTATGGCTTTCTTTCACTTACTTCATACTAATCTTATTATTATCATATAGTGTCTTTATATTCATAATAGTGCAATGGTGGGCCGTTATGTTAAGTATTCCCATTCCCATGTGTTATTGAGGTGAAGTGTTTCTTCCTGTTTGTGGGCGTGTCTCTCCCTGTAATATATTTGGGGGGCATTTCTTATTTTTTATCACATTTTATATGTGCTTTACTTTATTTCATGCACTTCACTGCAATTCCGAACCGGAAAATTCAACACCGCAAAACACAAACCCTAAAACTTATGATGTGATGTTACTGTATTCATTGATAAATAAATAATACATATTATTTGGAATTTAATAAATCTGATTTTTTAATTCATTTGTTTGTCAAAATAAAGATTTTTTTACTCTATTTTTATTATGTTTGTAGAGCAAATAATTTTAGGTGTGCCTAATTAAACTATAGTGATATTCGCTCTACAAACAAAAAAATAAAGTGCAATATCCGAATAAAAGGCCCATATTCAATATGAAAGTGTTATAAGAGTGTGTTAGTGAGTCATGTGTGTACGAATAGACTAGAGCTTGGTAGTATTGGTGTACTTTATTTAATTGCTTAATATAAAATATTAACGTTTACTACATTACAATTGCACTATCATCACGGTGACTTGGGATCCCCCGTAATGCTCTAGTGGTACTGCAGTATGATATAATAATATATGTAAAAAAAAATACTTTTTAAAGATTGTTCAAAACGATTGTTCAAAATTGATAACTAAACCGACTTTTAAGTATACATTTTTATTATAAATCAAATTCGGCTAATTTGGATTTTAGTTTTCAATATAATATATTCTATGTTATTAGTTTTTTCAATTATTAATAAAAACATTTAAAAATAACACACGTCGGGTATAACAGTGAATTTAAATAAACATGTCTTTATCAAGATATTTTATATCTTTTTTAAAAAAATATATTCTTATGACAACTACTGTTTTTTCCGCTAAGGTTTCGTAAAAATCGAGTTTTGGGGATTCTAATCAATACTTAATTACTTGTTATTTAATACTAATTATGTGAGTGAAAGAATGCGTGTTGCATTAGTTTAATTTTGCTGAAGTTCGTGTTTTGTAATTCATATTTATATTAAAATACAGTGATAATATTTATTTATTTGTCGCCGTATTTGTTGGTGAAATATGTGTCGGTTTACGCCCCATTTGATAGCCTATTTACTGACTCCAAATAAAATATACGATATCGCTTTTCAATAAACCGAATATCACAAAGAACGTGTGATTCTTGCCTCAATTATATCCATAAAAATCTAATTGCTGATATGTTTGATAGTTTCAAATATAATTAATGTAGTAGCCGGGTTCTATTCCCTGCGGCTACAAAATGAATAACACTGGCTTGTCTCGTATAAAATAATAATATGTGTAAAGCAAACAAATATATATTTTAACACACAGTCAATAATCTATGCAGTGTGTTGTTTGTGTTTTCGAATCAAACAAATAAAGCAAGGGACGGTTATGTTGCCGAGTGAATGGATTTTAATCCCGCTGTCGTCAATGATTAATAATATACATTTTTATTTTTCGTTTAAAGTAGGTTGTAATGAGGTACAATTGTGAGACAAATTCATCTCATCTTGAAACACCAACACTAATTATAAACATACTATAAAACTAAGGGTTGTTTCATTTGGATTTTGGCATATTAAAAAATTCAGATATTTTTGTTGGCACATTAGGGTTGTTTTTACACAATATTTTACAGTTATTTATTTCTTTATATACCATAGATTCTATTCTAAATATATATTTTGTATCATCCTTGTATAAAGGTGTCTCGTAATGAGTTGATGGTTGTTATATTTAGAGTGAAGCATCTTGACTAATTGTCAGACCGTGACTCTAGTATGCTTTGATAATGAGCTGACGACTCACTGTACATCATGAACATGATAATAGTGGCTGTGGTTTATAATAGAAACTGTTTATTGTACTAAATTAATTGTTTAATATTGTAGTTTCGAGATATGCGTTAAAGAGATTCAAAAATAGCCCATCAAATAAGCTATATTCAATTGGGATTATAGTTTTGCAATTTATTTATTTGGTACTAAATTGACAAAATGACTAGATAAGTACACTAACCAATTTCTGCAGGATTCGAACCTGCGATCTCTTAATTATCATCCCTCGGCTAATATACCTTAATTATTTTTCGTTGTTTAAAAGAATATTATTTTAATTTAACACAAAAAAAACAGTAACAATAAACGCCATTTATAAAAAATCTGATATTAGCGTATAAAGCTTATAAAACCAGCGTAATAGCTCAGGGGATAACTGGGAAATCGGGAATAATATTAATAAAATCCCGATCGATCATCTTGACCCAGGTTTACTCTGATTTCCTGTATTGTAAGGTAAATACTGATTATTAAGTCGGTGACCTGTGTAACTAGTAATACTTAAGATCACTGACAGACAATTAACACGTTGTTAACCCTTTCTAAAAATAAAAGCTCCTCAGAGCGTAAATAAATAAATAAAATAAATATCATAGATTGCGAATAAATATATACAGGTTAACTCTTATTTCCTGGATTGTTAAATGAATACTGAGGCGATTATTTAATTGGGTATAGTCGCCCTGTCGTTAACTTGTGTAACTGTAATAGTTATATTTATAAAAACACAATGTTTTGCCAAAAACGCTAAATAATATGTAGATTCCAAACAATTTGGGCCCTTTAGAGTATTGATGTTATGTTTATTTATTTTTAAATATAATAATAATAAATTCAATTAAGTTAATTTATAAAATGGTTTATTGTCCTATATTTTTTATAGTAACCGCGTTTTGTATTAGAGTTGTTAAAAATCTTTTTCCCTTACTTTTATATCATTTAAAATTACCTCCCATGTCAAATAAAAATATAATTAAAATGCTCATGTTACAGGTAAAAATATTTATATATTCTGTTCACCTAAGTCTAATTTATAAGATGTTTAGTATTATCAAACAATTTAAAATTCACATTTAATAAATAAACTGTATGTATTGATTAATGCTTTGTACACGTTCAAAAATAATCAATTTAAAATACAATTTTTAGAAGAAAAGCTTAAATAAAATTGTGAGAGTGAGTTATTGTGTTGTTTGTTTGATTCAGCCGCATATTATTTAGTTTGCATTGTATTATATTTTATGGGAAAGAGTTTTAAAGCGAATGTGTATGGGCCATGACAGCAAACAATAAATCAATCGCTCCACTACTCTTATAGTCTTACTATAACAACCCCCACGACCCTTACCGTACCCTAACAAAATACCACCCTCCGCCTTCTTCTCTTACAAATGGAATCTTGGCCGAATTTATATTTTCTTAATGCTCCTCCGATCTGTCTTATGTATTCTTCGCAAACACACAGATCCGGACTATTTAAATATAATTTAATTATCTTAACAAATTAGCAAGCAAGTTGAATGTCTGTATTGTTAAAAATATGAAATCATAAACAAAAGGAAGAAGTGTAACAATTCGGTAGAAAATATTATAATTTAAATATGAACGAAGACGAATATTTAAGTATATTTCATAATTTATTCGGTATTCTAATATAAGGCTCTTGAAATAATGTTTCCAAAGTGTCTTTTTTCTTTATTTTCCTGTACATACAATAATCAAATAATAAAGCAATATTATAAAGGAATTATTTGTAGAGCTCGAATACGACAAAACACTTCATCACACCCACCTGGACTAGATCTGATAAAAATTTATCATGAATGGCTTTTTATTGGTGATAATATCAAAATTCATAAAACAATCGAATACGTACAATATCGCCAGAGATGTGCCAAAGTCAAACGAATATTATAGTATCACAGTGGTATAATGCTCGATTAATTATCGTCAAATTTCTTTATATGAGTGCATTGATAAGAAATTAGAACACAATACTATAATATTCTTTTGAACTTGGCACATCACTGAATATCGCATACATAAATATAATTTTTTTGGATGAATTTGTTGTTTTTTAATGCATTGAACTTATATAAATATACTTAATTTCGAGTTTTCAAAGTGTCTTTTTTATTTATTTTCCTGTAATCCTGTTGCGATATTGCAGTTTAATATTTATGATTAATACATTATTATTAGATAATTTGGGCCTTATTCAATATAATAGTGTAATGAAATGTAATGTGTAATAAAAATTCGGTGGAAAAAATTATAATTTAAATATGAACGAGACGAATATTTAAGTATATTTCATAATTTATTCTGTATTCTAATATAAGGCTCTTGAAATAATGTTTAAACGTTTATAAGAAATGTCATGTCTCATCTTTTAAATTTTCAATCATATATTTTATTAGTTTACATTATTTTCTTTACTTTCTGGATCATTCATAATCACTATGCTCCGTATTCAATATAAATTAAATCCTAAATCTCATACATTTCAGTGTCGATCATTTAAAAAAAAGGTACTGCTGTAAACATTTCGGTGGGCCTTGACAACAATGTCGTAGCGAGAACTCTCGATTTAGATAAATTATTTAAACATTTCAACCATTTTAAGCTATTATATATATAGAATAAATATTTTTACTTCATTTGAATGCTAAAATTATTTTAATGCGCATTTCATCTCAAGATATTACACGGCCGTAATCAATATAATAGTGTAATGAGAGTGTGTGCGTGCGGTGCGTATGTGTGTACAGTCATATTATCAAGCTTTAGTCTATTCGTACACACACGACTCACTCTTATTACACTATTATATTGAATACGGCTGTGATATTAAATTTATAATACAAAATGAAGGTTATAATTATTGTTAAGTATTTTTTTCTATAGGAATAAAATTTGTATTGTATATGTACTACCAAGCTCCATTCTATTAGTGTACACACCAATACTATTCAGCTCTAGAACAACTCACATTCGAAAGGCATTAGAATTATAGACCATGAAGAATTTTATCAATTCACAGGATTTTTTTATGATTTACTTAATATTTTTTATTGATCTTCATAATCGGTATTGAAAAAATAATATGTAGTGTGTCTGAATTTTGTAATTTAAATTAGTGGAAATTAATTCCCAGTTCAAAGGCCATGACGAATAAACCGAATAATGTTATCCGACCCTGTTAGTATTTTTCTTTGTATATATAAGAGAAGGCAGTGGTTGTGATAGTAAGGGTTGTTGTAATATATAGTGGTGGTTAACCGGTCTCCATTAGGGTCATTGTTCAATCTATTGCCTCCAAATCCAATACTTAAACCAAGTCTTCTTCCACTAATGCACGATAAATACGACCTTATTATTTATTTAACCGATTAATTACTAGTATATTTTTATGTGAATGTGTCTGTGGTTAAAGTTTGTAAAAAGTCAATCGTAAGTTGTATGAGATGTCTCGTTGTTGGAACGCAATTTATTTTCAATCACTGACGTATTATAGTATTCTTTATTGATGTGTGTGTGTGTTAGAAGAAGAAGAAGAGGCGAAGCAAGCAAAAGCTGATTTCCAAGCGATCATAGCAAAATTGGCCACATTCAATATCAGCCTCGAGCAATGTTTTCACATATAAACACACACAAACAATTTTTACAAGTTTTCATGTGACAAATATGCCCCGTATCTCACTACTACGGTGACCATCATTTACTGCTCTTAATTTTAATCCAGGGGACACTCGAGGCTCGTTCTTTACCGCTGATAGAATTGCCAGAGAAATGGATGTATAAATATCAATTTGACGGACCAAGCAGACGAGTCTGAGTGAGACAATTATTGTTGTCTCTGTCAAACCGTAACCACCGATATAAATGCCTCACAACTTGATGTATAAATATCAAGATGGCGGACATTGGCGTAGATCTGAGTGAGATGATTGGTCGAGGAGGGAAACTAACCGCGTCTGATTGGTGTAGCCTCTATCAAACTCACTGTTCCGTACTCCATTCCGATCACTTGTCGGGCCTACTAATATCTCGGTGGTTCGGGTCAAACTCATCTATTTGGTCCGCCATCTTGATATTTATCGTCAACTTGTCCGGCCTTCTAATATCGGTGATGACAAATTCTCTAAAATTTAATTAACTTAATTGTTATTCTTATTCTCATGTATCATTTTATCTTCATCTCATTTCGTATGCTCACTATCTCCATTTTTTTTTATTTTTTTTAAACCGCTATTTTAAACTATATTTATTAAAATATAGGCTTCTCGATACTTTTTGAAAACTATATGTTTTTTAATACATAAAATTTTAAAAAAGTCGCTGGGAGGAAAAGTGGTCAAAGTTTACAACTTTGGGTAAATGAAGATTTTGCGTTTAAGCTTGATAAAAAACATAGAAAATTTTTTTTATTCCAAACTAGAAGACGTTAAAAAAACATAATACTTTTCCCATTGATGGAAAATGACCTATTGAATCCCAATAATGGTCTAACTTAAAATATACATTTTTTTAATAAGACCACTTTTCCTGCCAGCGGCGGCTCATATATTTAAAATATGCAAAACTCTTTTAATCAAAATAAGTTTAAAAAATTACGCCTTCATGAGATTTAGTTAAGTCTGTGAAGCTTTATTCATTAGTTAGTATTAAAATTAACCGATACTTGGTAGAATTCTATGACAAACTATTTTAATGTATTTCATTTCAACATTTATCACAGATCGATTTGTGGTACATATTTTATTTTGACTTCAGAAAACATTCCCTTAATAAAATTATTGTTTATTACAATACATATAATAAATTAAAAAGTTTAAAAACTCCTGAAAAAAAAACAACCGGTGTAAAAGTTGAATCTGCTTTATCCTAATTAATTCAGTTTTTATATTTGGATTCATTTGGATTCACAAGAGTGTGGGTTTGTGTATTTTATCCAAAGACTGTAATTTTTTTTAATAGAAATCATGGTCACCGCGTATAGATATAAAATAAACATCGGTAGGTTCGATTCGTTTCTAACACGATGATATCTTCTTGTAGCGGGGAAATGATTGAAAAATAGGAAAAAAACATTCCACATATCTCAATATTTACACTGTATTATATGAAAAAAATATTTAATCACAATATTTACCGCAAATACATTTCGTAATTCAACATCAGATCTTGTTAATAATAAATATACATTTTTAAAACAATTATTGTATTTGATATGGGTATAATAAATTGTAGTAATGTTCGGGTTAGATAAGATATCCAATTGGATGAAATCCCCGGGCATCACAAGTTCTCGCGGCAATCATCAATATTTGTTCCTGGCCAAATCCGCCCCGTATTCTTTTCGAACCCATATTTTATTTACTGTCCCCTCTCTCCAAAGGGTTGCAAAATCATCCCGAACCACCCCAAGCTCACCCGCCTGCCCCGCTGAGAACATATCAAACTTTTACAGTTTTATAATAAAAAAATCCTCATTGAAAGCGCACACGCAGTCGTAGTCGACTCGTAGCTGTGGCGTAGCGTAGAACAATCAGTACGTTTTAATAAAAATCCATAATATTAAAATGGACCAATGCCGATTTTGAATCCGCTTGATCGATTAAAATTTATAAAAATTGTATTTGCGTTGATTAACAAGATTTAAGAAGAAGAACAACAAATTAACTTCGTTGAAATACGACACTTTGCCGCGTCCACCCTATTCACCGGATATAAATCCAATAGATCACTATCTTTTTCGTAGTTTTGAAATGTATTTGAGAGGTACAACATATAAAGATGACACTGAACACACTTTGAAAATTATTTAAATTCTAAACCAGAGGATTTTTATAAAAAGTGGAATATTTGATTTGCCAAAACGTTGCCAAAAAGTGGCAGATTAAAATTTATTTTCATATTTATCTTTTAAAAGAAAAATACTTCACTTGTTTTATTTCCCACATAATAAAACCTTTCATATGTTCCAATCTAATAGTTATTTTAATTTAATTTAAAAAACAAGTGAAATTCAATAATATTATTGATTTATTGCATTAATTTAATACACTTCTTATTTTACTACAATTTCTATTAAAGATTTTTTGATTATAAATATATATTCTTTATGCTCTACTACTTGCAAATATTTTACATTGAAATACCCTGTTAAAGTATTTTTTTGTCAAATAATATAACATGGCTATTGTGATTAAATTCCCACATATATAAAATTTATTATTTGAAATTAAATTATTAACCGTTGAAGAAGCGTAGACAATCAAAGTTTGTGTCCACTTTAAAGTATGATATTGTAGTAAATGATCTTAGTATTATAGTAAGGGATAGTAGTATTATATTTACTATTACTTTAAGGGTTGGTCCTCTTGTCCTGTCCTGTTCCATCCCCCGGGAATACCGGACCCATTTTTATATGGCAAACATCTTTAAAGTACTACGATTACGAATACAATCCCCACAAATAATACACACATACATATGTATTATTTCAATTGAAAATATTATTAATTAATTTATTTCACTGTTGTCTGAATCACACAATCAACCGGTCAGATTTCCACCACCCTTCCAATAAAAGACTCTTGGGGGTGGTGGTGTGGGCAAAGGGGCGGATAAAATCGGAAATGGCATATCTACCAAGAGCGGCTTCTTACACAAAATCTTATAATTATCCTGTAAATTATTTGTTCCAGGTGACGAAGGATTTCTTCGGCAGGAAATTAATCTGCTCGCCGGCCACAGCTGCAAAAAGAGGTATGTTTTTAATTAATTAAAATTGCGGCCGAATTGTAATTGTATGCTATTAAAATGACAATAAGCAAATTGTTGAATCAGTGAATAAGTTTTTCGATTAACAAGTCTCCGCCAGCCGCAAATAGAATATAATAGCGACAGAGACAGAACTCTAAATTAGCATTATAACTATCGAGACTCTTATTATTTGCATTTAATATTTTAATTGCAAAACAATAAGCTTGAACGTAACATAAAAATATCGAGTTGTATTAAACGCTTTAATAAAGAATAACATTTTTTAAATTAGTTTTTTTCATGTAAGTATTTGTTTCTTAGGGTAAATGTTTAACTTAAGACATCCTCAAATACCTTATATCACCAATGACAGCCGTTTGCGGTATGTTAGTCAGGTTCTGCGCGTAGTAAAAGAGTGTAGATATATTATAGTACAAAGCAGCGTAATAGCTAAGCAACTACAAATACTGTAGTTGTGGGTTCAAATCCCGCTCAAAAATATATAATTTGATAGATTATTACGATTGGGAGATCGGGAATAATATTTATCAAATCCCGATCGATCGAATCGATCCAGGTTTACTCTGATTAACTGTATTGTAAGGTAAATACTGAGGCGATTATAGAAAACTAGTAATGGTTAAGATCAACGACAAATAATGAATTAACGCGTTGTTGATTGTGTATAAAAAACTAAATTAGCAAAAATCCTCATATCTCATATTTATGAGTCAATGAGAATTCTCATTGTATGGAAATGAATTTTTCTTCAATTTTGAACCTATTTATTATAAACGCATACATTGACTACGACGAGCTACGAAAGTGCTACGCCATAGATATAAACACTAAATATCGCATTGCATATAAATAAATCGAGTTAATTTCGTGTAAACCCGTATTGTTGCACTCTTCTTTCTCTTCTATTCGATAAAGGCATAAGTGTGTCTAGGGAGACACTAAACACATTACTAGTGATCCTTAAGAGTGGTTGTGACAATACTTAATAATATTTTAAACATGTCAAAGAAGTAGTGTTTGGTAAAAAGTGAGCCTAGATGTATTTGAGTGTATGTTTGAGTCCATATGACATGTAGTAACAATGCATTTACCCATTTTACTGTGAAATATAACTGAACATATGAAGAGACATGTTTACAGTATAATGTTTGACAGGTAACTCATGTTTTTGGCCACTTGATGTGTGATATCTTATGCTTGTATCTATGGCTACGACAAACTACCCGGATGTATTAGTAATTCAATGTTTTAAGAATAAAGTGGGTCTCACTATTGAATGGAGAGACACGGTGTAACATTATAATGTAAATGTCGGCTCATAATGGAATACCAACACTCCATTCCGAGCAACCCTACCAATAAGCTAAAGCTAAGCTCAGTCCCGCCCACTACAAACAATAATCACTCTCCTAAATTACAAATTGGTCATTAGCTGGCACAATAACCACCGCCCACCACCCACCGCAACCCTCAACGCCAACCACCCCCTATACCGATTTTAATCGAATCTCCTTTACCGTGTAATCGTTGTTTAGCAACCGCTATTAATTACACTCAATTCCTGCAACCAAACCTTCAGCAGTTATATACATACATGTGTAAGAGATTATACCACCAATATTCCTTCTTTTGTAATAATTAAATTAAAATACAATTCAATGGGCCGGTAACACAAAAATGCAAAAGTATAAAATAAATATAACTGTTTCTTTATTGTAATATATTATGGTCCCAAGGTATGTTTATGTGTTACTGAATAAATATTACTCTTGATTTGTATCGTATATTAATCCATTATAAAATTAGACGGTGTACACAATATAATGCTTAAAGCCAAACTGATCTAAAAGTCACATAACCAATATAGCGCTCCATAAAAATGTTATCGTCAATTTTGTCCCACCCGTTATAACTGAATTAAAAATCACAAACCTACTTTTTGTGTTAATTATTTTTTTGACTTAAGATTCGTTTTTTGTTTTGTTTTCTAACCGATTAAAATTTTGGAAGGTATTTATTACTTTTATTAAAATGACTAGTAGCTTATTTTATTGAATTCTAGTACCAAAAACAATGCTATTTTCTCTTCTATATGAAATTTCTCTCTGGCGCCTTCGTATATAATTCGTTAAAACTTCGAAGGGACATGTTTTTATTTACTAAACGTCACATAACCGAGATGGCGCTCAGTAAAAATGTTATCGGTTATTTTGCCTCAACCGTTATAACTGAATAAAAAATCCCGAACCATTTTTTTAAAAATTATTTTGTTTGACTTAAGATACGTTTATATGAAATTTTTCTTGGATGCCCTCGTATATAATTGTTTAAAGCTTCGGAGAGACATGTTCTTATATGACTTTATATGAGCCAAAAGTTTCGCTACCATTTGTAAATAAATATCACCATTTCTGCTCGCGCAATCAAAATTGTTATATCTGGTGAACTTATCGATGGCTTTTTGTACATCATAATTTCACCACAATATTTACAATAATTTCTTTAATTAATTGTATTGTTTTAACTTTGTTTCAGCTGGCAAAACCGATGATATAGTGAAGAGTCCCGTCTGGTATCATTACAAAGAAGGCTTCAACAACGCCGTGCGGAGAGATGTTAAAATCAGCGATTTGTTTTAATTTATAATACACATTTTTCATAATACACACAATTCCAAAACACAACCGAAATTCGTATTCATTGCAAGAACGGCGAAGAGGAATCATAATAATAATAATGGGCGTGCACCTGGTGCTACTTTCAGAACTTAACTTATTTGCCGGTGTTTAAGGTTGGTTTGCCAAGTGTAGTTATGGTGTAAAATATGAAGGAAACTTTTTAAATAAGAGCGCCCAAGAGTTGTTCAAGACAGATGAGATGGGCTTTCAATTATCAAAATGCGAAACATCTGCTCGGCTACCTTCACTAAATCACAAACTACGAATATACATAAATTATCAACAACAACAACTAACACATTTTATCAAACACTGGAACACACTTTATCTACAACCACCACTAACTATGTTTTATGATCATTTACTATTAAATATTATATTAAGACACTTTATATTGTATATTGAAAGTTAGGCAATCCGGCGTACATATTTCCTCTAACTTGGCGTAGAGTGTGAATAAATTGATTTATGAATTAAAAAAAGCATTATAATATATCATGTGCGTTATTTACATGTGAATAATAAACTTTAATTGAATTTATTATTTATATTGTCAGATCTATCTCTTTTTAACTTATAATATCTTTTGCTACATTTTTTTTAACCATTAACGGCTGTGATTGAAGAATTTTAAAATCACTAATGACATAACGATGGCTTAATCTGCAAACGTTAATAAAAATTGTGGATTAGCATCTTAAAAGTGTTTTATCGTACCATAAATATAATATCTATATAGTTTTTTGAACGTTAAATGATGTTTTGATTTGGTAAAAAGCTTTTATTCATACTATAGTTATTTGGCGTGACCAATCACGGCCATTGATGAGTAATCTCACCCCTAAGCATAAAGTTCATTTCATGAATGTGTAGAGTAAATATCACAATTCCTTAGCGTTCGACATGCTGAGGAATTGTGACATTTACTCTACACATTCATGAAATGAACTTTAGACAAAGTATTTACTTTTCCAAATGTGTGAAAAAATATTTTAGAATCATATTTAATTTTATTTTTAAAGCGATTTTAAAATCACTAATGATGATAATATCGATGGCTTAGTTCGCAAACTACAGTAAATAAAAATTGTGAAGTAGTCATAAAATTGTTTTATTATACCATAAATATAATATCTATATGGTTTTTAGAACGTTAAATAATATTTTGATTTATGCTGAAGAATTGTGACGTTTACTCTAAATATTTATCAAATGAACCATAGACAGATGATTTAATTATATAAATGTCTGAAAAATATTCAATGTATAAATTGACATTTTTGATTTATGCACAATTAAGAATTCCAGTAAATAAAAATTGTGGAGTAACAACATAAAAATATAAAATAAGATTTACATAGATTTTTATTTTGATGTAGTAAAAAGCCATTACCGCAGATAAAAAATTGATTTGTCACATTTGCAGATTAAGCTGCCGATATATTTAAATAGGGTTGTAATGTTTTAAAATGTGAAAGAAATATTTTTTATTTATCTTCTAATACAATCACAAATTTGATACTTTCTTTCATGTAATGAGCATTCAAATATGTAAACTTGGCCTTCATCTTGTTATATGCGAATACTCATAATAATATCATAACTCCATACAAATTATTAAGCAGATTAATATCCTGAAATATAATAATTAATTATCGTGATTGATATGAGAATGTGAGACAAGATGATTTTGAGGTAAAGTGACTGTGATACATGTAAGGAGTAAATCAGGCCACTCCTAATATGACAATTGACATACTGTCTTACAGTAACAGAGACATGTCTTAATACAAGTTCCAGGTTATTAATAAAGCTATATGATTAGTTAGTTATTAGCCGAGCTGTAGTAATAATTATGTTGTAGTGCATTCACTTGAAATATAATAATGGCGATGCGTTCAGAAGGATGCAGCCTCCATTTATAACACGAGCTGTAAATATTACCTTTATATATTATTCAAACAACACAAGATACACTGCCACAAGCCACTCTTCTAATTAATATTTATTATTCGCATAGATATAAACATTAGATATCGCATTGCATATAAATAATACGTGTCAATTTTGTGTATATTGCACTCTTCTCACCTATTCGATAAAGGCATAAGTGTGTCTCCCTCACTCGACACATTACTAGTGACCACTGAGAGTGCTTGTGACAATACTTTAAACATCTTAAAGAAGTAGTGTTTGGTAAAAACTTCACCAAGATGTATTTGAGTGTATGTTTGAGTCCATATGACATGTAGTAACAATGCATTTACCCATTTTACTGTGAAATATAACTGAAGATATGAACAGACATGTTTACACTATAATGTTTGCCAGGTAACTCATGTTTTTGGCAACTCTACTAGAACTAAACACGCATTTAGCCACTCATGCGATATCATATGTTTATATCTATGATTATTCGGCTATAACGAGCCAGGTAACGTTTTTATTTATGAATGAAATAATTTTGACTGAAAAAACACAACTCTGACTCGGAATCAATCAAATATTATTGTTTCTCTTCGTTCTTGTGGCGTATATTTATCCATTATACAATTATTAGGTCTACACAACACAATGCTTAAAGTAAAACTGATCTAAAAGTCACATAACCAAGATGGCGTGCAATCAAAATGGTAGTGGGACTTTTTCATCATATATATTGCAATTTTATAAATGCATTTTGTAGAAAAAAATCCAACCATTTATATTTATTTTTTAAATAACTTATAAACAAGGTTTTAATTATATTGAAATAAAAATCAGTTCGGTTTAATTATTAATGGTAAAAAATAAACAACATTTTGTTAAAAAAAAACATCATCTCTGATGATTTTCAAATTTGTTTGGTGTATAATCCTTCCTTTTCCTTTCCTTTAAAAAAATCCTCATAATAATAACAAGTAAGATCGCTGCCGCCGATACATTGGTAGGCTATACAACTGCATGCATAAATATCAAGATGACAGACCAAGTAGACGAGACTGAGCGAGACAATACTAGTTGTTTAAGCGCGCCAAATATCAGTTCATTACTGTGTTGTCTCGCTCAAACTCTGCTTGGTCCACCATCTTGATATTTATACATCTAGTTGTATGGCTAGCCAATGTATCGGTGGTCAACTTTACTTTTTGTTTGTTATATTTGTAGAGCAAGTTTTATACTTGTTTACAACTTATCGTTTAGATCCATTATAATTGTTTAATAAGAGAGTTCACAATACAGGCACACAGTAAAACGTATACATACACTATGGCCTTTTATATGTAATATTTCAAAGTGATTTGGTTCGTACTTTAACGCCCAAAAAGAGACCTCACAATACAGACACACAGTAAAACGTATACATACACTATGGCCTTTTATATGTAGTATTTCAAAGTGATTTGGTTCGTACTTTAAAATCCAATAAGAGAGCTCACAATACAGACACACAATAAAACGTATACATACACTATGGCCTTTTATATGTAATATTTCAAAGTGATTTGGTTCGTACTTTAACGCCCAAAAAGAGAGCTCACAATGCAGACACACAGTAAAACACAGTATACATACACTATGGCCTTTTATATGTAATATTTCAAAGTGATTTGATTCGTACTGTGTGCAAATAGTTTTTTCCTACCTTTTAAAGCTCACATCATTTTTTGCTATTTAACTTAATGCTATATTAGTTAATTTATTTGGGTTTGAAGCATATAAAGTATTGTTATGTAGTATGAAGCGCCATATTTAAAGGAGTATAATCTTTAAAGGCAGCATTGTGGTGTGTTTTTCCGGAAAAGTGGCTTGCCAAGGCGCCATTGGTCGGGCTGGACCGGCAAGGGGTGGGGCTAATTCAATTTGAGCCAATCATTTTTATATAACACCACCCACCCCTTCCATCCACCCTACGACAACTGAGGAAATAACAATGAAACAGTTCGCTTTGTGCTTTTAATATTTTTATTCGTATCTTGTTAACACAGTGATCTCTACATTATAATATTTATATATGTATATAATAAGAACAAAGTCTATAACGATTAATTAAACGGATGTATAGTTTTTATTTTTGTGACAAAAATATCCGATTGCGCTACTTACATATTATTAATTATAATTAATCGCCTTTAGGCCACAATAATTTATTATTTACAAAACACGTATATTCATTTATATCGCCTGCTCCAGCGTATAAAAAAACTGTGTGCTCTTAAGTCTTTATGGAACTGAGCCACATATTGTATGTATGAAATGTCAAAAAATGTTGCTTTTCAATCATTATTTAACCTATTAAATGGGACTTTTTCGAAATAGTAAAATGGTCCTACTTGACCGGCAACTAATGTAGATTCATCTATTATCTATAACACATTTCATGTTTCTGTCAATAGAAGGTATTTAATCGAAATTGTTATATTTTATAGTATAATAATTAAACCGAGTGACACGTGACAGGCAGTGTTACCAGATTGAATATGTGCCTCAGTTCCATAAAGACATAAGAGCACACAGAATTGTTTAGCACTTACGATATTATACACTGGAGCAGGCGATATGCACGAGAAGAACACTTTGTCTTTTTATAATATCATATTATTATAATACATTCAACACCTGATTATTGCTATTATTAACAAATTGTGTTTAAGATATATTTAAAGATTGGGAGTTATTAACACAAAAACTGACAGCTTAAGTGAGTGAATATTTTGGTGGAAACATTTTATTTTATATTAATCCAACACCACCAATATGAAAGCCTCACAACTAAATGTATAAATATTAAGATGGCGGACATGTGCGTGCAGTCTGAGTAATATGATTGGTTCAGAAGGGAAACCAACCATGTCTGATTGGTGCAGCCTCTGTCACTTGTCGGGCCTTTTAATATCGGTGGTGACGATTAACCTCGATATACCAATGTTCTCCAGCCTGAGATCATTGGTATATCGAGGTTAATTCATTTTTTTTTTATTAATTTGTATATCGAGGGTAGACTTCCAAAATGCACTATGATATTTTTCATAATTTTAAGATAACGGCGAATTAGTGAAAAAAAAGTCTTAACAGAACTATACATTTATGGTATATATTTGAATAATTTACAATGTGGTATAAGTCAATGACTATTATCTTTCCAAATATAACACAATTATAAATCAACTACCAGAACTAACTAAACAGAAACTAAAAATTTGACTTAGTTAAGTGCGTTTCGGCAGTAGATAAAGTAATGAACAATATATAAAAATGCATCCCTAACTCAAAATATGACTTAGTGCATTTTATTAGTATACCCTCGATATGTTCACTGATTTGTTCAATTAATTTCAAAAAAAGATTATATGAAATAAATATATAAATAAAACTCAATGAAATTCAGATTCACCAAAAACTCTTTGCTTGCTTTTTAAACACCTCCATTGTAATAATATCCTTACTCACAACATTATCTATTTTGCTACAGTGTAAAATCTTAACATATTATTAAATGTGGGGGGCACATGATTATAAACATCAATTTTGGTGTTAATCGGTATAAATATGATTGTTGAGCTATTCTGAATCCTTTCCACCGCCGGGACTCATCTGTCTTTCGTTAGGGGATACTCTCGTGGTTCCAGAAAGAGCGGTGCTGCTTTCTTCTTCTTCGGAAGACCTGTGAAGATTGTGAAGTGCCCCGAGGGGCGGCAGGGGGAGTCCTAAAGGTCCCAGGCGAAGTCCTTGAAGACTGTGCAATCCTTGAAGGCCTTGAAGTCCTTGAAGACCGTGTAAAAGAGCAGCCGAATGCTCCCTGGCCCTTCTCCTCAATTCAGCGACACTGGAAGAACGCTGATCGGCTCCCGGAGGAGGTGAAGATGAAGGCATCGGAGGAAGTAGAGAAAGAGGCTTCATGGGACAACAGGAGCACAATCCGGGAAAGCCTGGAAATTAATAAAAAATAAATTAATTAGTGAAAATTGCATAGTGTGTCTAAATCATGGAAGGGAGGTGTTTGTTATAAAAGGTGGAGGAACAGGTGAGCTACAGGGTAAAGCGGCTCGTAAATATCAGTTATGGATTCATAATCCAACACACAACCTAATGGGATTACATACACCACCCTATAACCACCCCCAATCCCCGCCCCCTTCATGAGGGCTGGAACTTCAGCCCGATTCATATTCACGGTTATGACGCATCATATATAAAATAACCACTTTGTATACGAATAACCTACTATTAAATTAATTCAATTTGTTTTTAACCGAATAAGTATGTACACAATAAGAAACATAATAGACATTTTAGAAAAAATATATTTCTAAAATAATCGCGGTCCCCTTTTTTTCTTAAATATCTTTTTTAAAGGAAATTATTTTTTAAATTTTATTTTGCATTAAAAACAAACCAAAGTATACTATCTTATCAATCAACTTTATTGGACTAAAATAATAAAAAATCGATCGATAAAAACATATCGGGAATGTCTCGATTCGGATTTACACTGATTTCCTGGATTGTAGGGTAAATACTCAGCTAGATTTTTTAAATATTAAAGTGGGATAATTTATAATTGAAAAACTGGTAAAAGTTAGGTTAGGTTATTTTTTTAATTCTATTAAATAATTCCTACAGTGCCATATTATACTATTTTATCAATAAACTTTATTGGAATAAAATAATAAAAAATCGATCAATAAAAACAGATCGGGAATGTTTCAATTCAGGTTTTCTATGATTTCTTGGATTGTATAGTAAATACACAGCTTGATTTTCAGTATTAAAGTGGAATAATTTATAATTGGAAAAAGTTAGGTTAGATTATTTTTTTGCTTAAAATTTTTTCTACAAAGCCATATTATACTATTTTATCAATTAACTTTATTGGAATAAAATAAATAAAAAGCGATCGATAAAGAGAGATCGGAAATAATATTAATAAATTCCCGATTAAATGCCGCCGTCAGCAATCAGTAATTAGAATGTGTTAGTGAGTCTTCCTAGAGCTGAATAGTATTGGTACGTATACGAATAGAGCTGGCAGACGAGAGTATTGGTGTAGAAGCATACGCACCGCACGCATACACTCATTACACGCTCCTCAAAGAATATTTATTGTAATTTTTTTAAAATTATTATTAAGAGAAAACAGTCGTCTGGAATACCAGAGAACCTACATCTCTGATGGAGCTTTTTTTAAATTGTCTTTCGGTGATCTTAACTATTACTAGTTACACAAGTCACCGACTTAATAATCAGTATTTACCTTACAATACAGGAAATCAGAGTAAACCTGGGTCAAGACGATCGTTCGGGATTTTATTAATATTATTCCCGATCTCCCAGTCGTAACAACCGATCAAATCAATTTAAATTGTTTTTGGCTATAAATTATAAATGGTTCTTTTTATAAAGTCAATTAAAACAGTTAACAAAATCATGTTCACAAAAGACCCAAGGTTAAAAAAACAATTCAACCAAATTTGAACTCCTCATTATCTTATAATAAGTAGACTTAATACATGTTTTTTTAAATTATTTAATACAATTGTTAGTTATAGTTTTAAAGCCACATAAACATGCGTGCATGCATTTTATTAATATTATTCCCGATCTCCGAGTCGTAATAACCGATCAAATCAATTAGAAAATTCTTGACTTGAGTGGGATTTGAACCCATGACCACAGTATTTGTAGCCACGCTTCTTATCCCTTGAGCTATTACGCTGATAATAATTTAAAATGGTGTTATTGAGCAGGGTGTTTGTTGATGGTAAATAACACCTGTGTCTCTGTACATTATCATCAATTATGCAAGGACAACGAACAGCTCAGCTTCATTAATAACAATCATCGTAAAGCTCCTTGGACTGAGTAATTAATTATAAAATAGTAATATGTTAATATTACCTTTGAGAGCCGGAAAGAGCGGCTGGCTGAAGTGTGTCAGGTGAGACAGGTGTGAAGGAAAGAATAGCGGAGGAGGAGCTGTCCTCGGGGATCCGCCCTCCAAGGGTCTGAAGCCGCCACCGCTGCTGAAACAATTTCAATAATATATTAATAAACCTAATAATATCATCATTGATAATGCGCAATGTCGCTATGTCTGCATGACGCCGCCGGTTTGGCTTTACACTTCAAAGCAAAACTATCTCTTTGTATCAAACTGTATACATTATCATATCATTATTCAATATGCGCATCAGATTTATTATTGATATATATATATATTGCATTTTCAATAATGGCAACACTGACACCTTCGTTTTATCAGGTATGCGTGTGCTATCAAGCTCTAGTCTATTCGTACACAAACGATCACTGTACTACTATATTGAATTGTTTCAACATTGACCTGTTGCTTAAAAAAAAACAATTTGAAAAGGAAAATAATTAGTGATTATGTGTGTGTACGAATAGATTAGAGCTTGATAATATGAGTGTACAATCATACGCACCGCACGCACACACTCTCATTACACTATTATCATGAGATGAAATGCGCATTAAAATAATTTTAGCATTCAAATGAAGTAAAAATATTTATGCTATATATAATAACTTAAAATGGTTGAAATATTTAATTAATTTATCTGAATCGAGAGTTCTCGCTACGAAATTGTTGTCAAGGCCCACCGAAATGTTTACAGCAGTAGCTTTTTATAAAATGTATCGACACTTAAATGTATGAGATTTAGGATTTAATTTATATTGAATACGGAGCATAGTGATTATGAATGATCCAGAAAGTAAAGAAAATAATGTAAACTAATAAAATATATGATTGAAAATTTAAAAGATGAGACATGACATTTCTTATAAACGTTTAAACATTATTTCAAGAGCCTTATATTAGAATACAGAATAAATTATGAAATATACTTAAATATTCGTCTCGTTCATATTTAAATTATAATTTTTTCCACCGAATTTTTATTACACATTACATTTCATTACACTATTATATTGAATAAGGCCCAAATTATTTAATAATAATGTATTAATTATAAATATTAAACTGCAATATCGTAACAGTATTACAGGAAAATAAATAAAAAAGACACTTTGGAAACTCGAAATTAAGTATATTTATATAAGTTCAATGGATTAAAAAACAACAAATTCATCCAAAAAATTATATATATGTATGCGATATTCAGTGATGTGCCAAGTTCAAACGCATATTATAGTATTGTGTTCAAATTTCTTATCAATGCACTCATATAAAAAAATTTGACGATAATTAATCGAGCATTATACTACTGTGATACTATAATATTCGTTTGACTTTGGCACATCCCTGGCGATATTGTAAGTATTCGATTGTTTTATGAATTTTGATATTATCACCAATAAAAAGCCATTCATGAAATTTTTTTATCAGATCTAGTCCAGGTGGGTGTGATGAAGTGTTTTGTCGTATTCGAGCTCTACAAATATTTCCTTTATAATATTGCTTTATTATTTGATTATTGTATATTATATACGTCTACAGTTACTTATCAATTATGATATTCATGGGTTAAAAAACTATAAAGTTGAATTAATATATTAATTAATAATGTTTTAAGATTGTTCTGTTAATATCGGAATATTTAATTAGAATAAGACATTTTATCGAATAATAAGGCAATACAATACATATTATTAGCCGCGCAGTGCTCTACGATTGTGAGCAGCTATATATCTACAGTTATCAAACTTGTCATACATCAACTATTATATATTCATGAGACAAGTTATTATGAGAAATAAAAGTGGTAAGTCGCACAGTGCTCTACGATTGGGAGCAATTGAAACCCTGTCCCTCTTGGACTAGTATATATTCAATTTTCATATTGTAAGCAGTATTCGACTTAATTTATTATTTTATTATGCAGGAGTGTTCGGCATTGCTAAACAATGAATGAATCCCATTAGGTCATGTTAGTGGGTGTCCTTTGTTAATTGAATTAGCTTCTAAATATAGGTAGTAATAGTAATAGTAATAGTTGTAAGTGTAACTTGTGTAGTTGTGAGGCTAGAAAAGGCTTCAAACCATACCAGCCCCGGATTACCGACTACCGTCTCAATTATTCAACACCACCCTGTATACGACTTTGTGAACATTATCTGATGGATGGATTCAAAACTAATTTAAACAATCATTTCAATTAAAATACTATTGTTTTTTAAATTAATTTGCCTAGAATAGAATATTTTTATCCGGTTTTTGAAGGAATACTGTATAAAGATCAACCATATCAGAAAGATGATTCATATTAATATTATATATGTATATAATTGCTTAAGGGGTGTGTATGTTATATGTACAGATCCCTCAACCATTTTAGTGGAAAAATAGTCCTTAATGTATCAAGGTACAAGTATTAACATTCTGTAGTACCTTGTGAATCTGAGCCTGCTGATAATGTTTATAAAATGTATGAAAATTCAAAAAGGGATCATTTTAAAACATCATTTAACCTATTAAAAGACAATTTTTAGAAATAGTAAATTAGTGTTATTTGATCGGCAACTAATGTAGATTCATCTATTATCTATAACACATTTCATGTCTCTGTCAATACAAGGTATTTAATCGTAAACTGTTAAAATTTATAAATAATATTCACACGGGGTGACATATCGAGCCCGGGGTTGCCAGATGGAAAAAATATATTTTATATAATTATTTAATCATAATTAATACATATATAAAATCTCAAAACGAGCAATTAAATGATAATAATATGAAATTAATTTAAAAATAATTTTAGAAATTATTTATAATGCATAATAAATGAAAGTTTTCAAAAAACAGTTACCCCAGTACTAATTATACTTGTCCAAGGTGTGTGTATGTTATGTGTACGGCTCTTTCAATTCTAGTTTGGCTTTAAACCCAATATTTTACACACTACCGTATGGATTTTTTTACGGTTAAAATTTTTTAAATCTTTATTTACAATAATTTCATAACAGCTTAATAAATGCTCAGGGGATAAGACGAGTGGCTACAAATACTGTTGTCATGGGTTCAAATCCCGCTCAAGTAAAAAAAAAACTCATCGGTTATTACGACTGGGAGATCGGGAATAATATCAATAAAATCCTGATAAAAGAATCTGATTGTAATGTAAATACTAACGTACTTCATCTGTCTGAGTCCATACATTTAATTAACCGAAAAAATCTGTATACAACCTTTTGACAAACCCGACATTTGAAACCAAAAAAACAATAATTGGATTTTAGTGTATGAAAATCCAAAACTCTGCGGCATATTGGTCGTGTAAACAGAATATTTAATAAAGGGATAATCTCTGCAAAATGGCCTCGCAACATAATCATTAATTTAATTACCGAAACAACAATAATGTACATTATTATTTTGTTCGTAATAATATTTTAGATAATGAATTCGCTTGAGATTTGAGGGTATAAAGTGAATAATAATCAGCGGGAGTGATGTGTAGTTTGTTAGCTTATTAGAGGCTGTATTTAATTAACTGTGTGTCCCAGATTCGATTCCGTGTGATGACAAAAGGAATACATTGTAACTATGAATCCGGACTAATATTCTATTCCCACTGCACCCAAACTAATACTACGTTATTATATTATAAACGATACATGTGGGAATTTAAATATCATTAATGCTTAAAAGAAAAGTCTACTTTATTTATAAACATTTTGGTGGGTCATGGCTCCGAAGGTCTGTCAACAGCACCGATATTAGAAAGCCGGACAAGTGAATGATAAATATCAGGAAGGCGGACTAAGCAGATGAGTTTGACATATGCAACACTAATTATCTCACTCAGACTCGTCTGCTTGGTCCGCCATATTGATATTTATACATGCAGTTGTGTGGCATTCTTATCGGCGGTAAAATGTCTGTCGATGTCTACAGTGTTGCCGTATAATAAAATGTTTTAACTTTATTTAAATCATATCTGAATTACAGTCGTATTCAGTAACATGCATACATGATAGTGTCTTTAGTTCTGTCACTCTTACTTGAGTAAAATATGTCAAAGTGGGGAATTCCAGCTGTCAAACTGACAGTGACAGCTTGATTACTTGATTTTGACATCTCTCAATATCAAATTCAATTATTCCAGCTGTCAAAATCAAGTAATACATGTGTCAAACTGACAGTGACAGCTAGAATTCCCAACTTTGACAGATCCTTTACTCAAGTAAAAGTAACAGAACTGTAGACACTATCGTGTATGCATTTTTAGTGAATACGACTGTAAGTTTTTATTATTATTATATTAATACAATACTAAAAAATACATATTATATTTCAATGATGGTTACAAATTTGAAACCGATTAATTTGAATTAAAAGGGAGGCAAATGAAGTTGCTAATAAATAATGTCGGTAAATTACCACCGCCTACAAGAAATACCAAAAAGTATCGAGACTTTGAATTTATACAAATCTAACAAAAACGCTTATATAAATAGCTTGAGTACATAATCGATGTATTATTAAATATAATATAATATAATAATAATAGTCTTGTCATTTTAGCGATACCTCTAAAGCCACTAAGACAAGGGCTAATCCCCGGCATAGGATATGAGAATCACTTGAGACTGGAATATTACAAGGGAAATTAAACCATCAACATCTTAATTCGATACATTATTAATCAGACCCATAGTTACAAGTGGATAACTCGATAAGTCAAATTAATAATACACGATGTAATAAGACAAGATGGCGGCTGCACTCATTCACTATTAAACATTTTGCCAGGTCGCGTATCTTTTCTTTTATTATAACCTTACACCCCCGGGGGTGGGTTGTTGAGCTTACCGCCCCCCGACCACCACCCAAGGGGCGTCACATTAAGGGATAAAAATTCAGTTTACGACAATTTTTGCACCGCGGCTACACCTCAAACCTGAATGATAAATGACTTTCGTCCTAACGGGAACGAGCTACTCCTTATTTAAAACTAACATTATACATAATATTTAGTAATATAAAGTTAGGTTACTGCAGTATCATTAAAAAATATGAAGAAACCGTATAATATATTATATTATACATATAATAGTCTAAGGTGTGTATT
>JAGTTH010006651.1:0-15983 GCA_022606485.1 Agraylea sexmaculata | reverse complement strand
GTAATTTTGATTGATATATTGGGTGGTTTTTCTTTATTATTTTTGGAAGAACTTAAATCGTTTGGAATTAATAAAATACTGGTTTCAAAGGTAAATTGTCTCAGTAAATTAAAATTCTTTACTATGTATGACAGAATAGTCACGAAGTACTCTCTCTGAGTGTTTACTTTTTAAAATCCTTTGTGCATTGAATTGTTTTTTTTTATTATTTTATTCATCAAAGACTAAAAATGATGATTGAAATATTTTACGGTGTGACCAAACAGAAAATTTCGTGACATATTTAAAATCTGACAGTATTTGTAGAAAAATATGAGAAAAAAGAATGAGAATAAATTATTTTTCATACACGCGTTGGTCTCAATTAGTCTCATATGAATAAATAATAATCTTATATTAAATAGTTATAATAAAGCGCCATTTTGATTATTTATTTTATTTGAATTAATTTACTTAATATTGATAGACGAAATTATTATAATGATAGATAGATAGGCAATCAGATCTACATTATTTATATTTTGAATTATATTTGGACAAATACTAAAAGTAAGACATAAAATCCAGAGAACCCAATTATTGTAAGCTTTGAAGATCGTGTCCTGAAAACTTATTTCACTATTTAATTGTATTTCAGCGTGGAAAGTGCTTGTCTTCTATTTTGAGAACAGCTTATTGTTCTAAATATTTCGCAGCCCGTCTGTTTTAACTCTGCATTCTTCGCCATCGTGACTTTTATAATATTATATGAAAAGGTATATAACACGTAATTGGATTTGTCGTCATCTCATTTTACTAGAAATTCGATCAATTAGCTCCCAAACTGAGAGTAAATCTTATTGTAACTTTTCGACGCGCTTTACAAACAAATCTAATTATTGCTCACCGGAACCTTTTCAGCCTCTCAATTAACTGACGATATTAACATTTCCGTACCTTGATTCATCTTAAATGTAGTCAATAAATATTAAAATCTAATAGACACGCTAAGCTCGACGTAAAGTCCTGTTTTTTATGTTTACCTCACGCTGTAATCCTCTATTGTGATAAAATACACTAAACATTTTATATCCTTTTTGAATGGCTTGAAAATCCCACAGAAGCCAAATATGCATTTTATGTGACAATGAAACAACAACTTTAATACTATAAGAATTAATTAATATAAAATTGAGCTAGGTTCAGACTCAACCATCGTGCGATAGCGTGACGTCATTTTTTTTAAAAAGAGTGTATAATTTTCCCCTCTTTTTTGTGGTAAATCTGAAATTCATAATTAGCCGTTTGTAGGAACCTACACTTGGACAAACGATGCTCTTATTTACATATTATCGAGGAACAACAATTAAATATTATACTTGCTAAGAGGCGTGATTCTTCAAACGGCAAACCTATAATATTCTAGAGTAAAAGTCACTCTCATAAGTTTATTAATAGTCGCACGTGGACGGACTTTTTTGATGTCAGCTAATTAAATGCGTATATTTTAATAGTGAGATTTACTCTACACACTCATAATAAAGGTACTAAAATAAATTATTAAATTCTTTTGTGTGGGTAAATTTTTTAAATAACATCCCGATTAATTATATGTACAGTAAGAGTTATAAAGTGAATACATAAATAATTAATTAAAATTGTTCCACATAACTTTAGATTTATTTAACAGGATAAATTATAATATAAATGATCCCATGGCATATAATAAATAATATAGTTTTAGAAGTAATGTTGTTATCTAGTCTCAATTATTCGGCCTTGTGGTGAGTGTTTTCTCTGTTTATGTAAATGTAACCCATATTTCTGCGATAATATAATATTATATAATCGAAAGCTTCGTTTATCCCGATTAGAATAATCTCTTTAATCGTTAGAATTGCAAATATCCTTCTTGTGCCTCTCCCCCCAAACATATTAAATATTAATCTTGGCCTTGTAAATAATAGTTTTTATAACCATAGAGAGATATAAATTCATATTCGTCTCGGTTTGTTTGGGAATAAGTTAATTAAAGCGGGGTTTCGTAAACACGAATTATCACTAAATAGAAGGCAAAATCCGAATTAATGCCAAGAAGTATCCCCGAGGGATTAACCCAATGAAACTTTCACCACTATCACTAGCAGAATTTAAAATCGCCAACCACCCTCTCGTATTATTGGATGTAACAATAAAATGTGTTTTTACTGTGAAGCAAGTCAACTCTTTATTTTGGAGCAAAGCTTGTTCGCATTGTGATCGTAGCAAGGTATTTATTTGACTATCTCAAAAACATTGGGCTGTGATATTTATCAATAGTAAATGCCAACAAGGCTTATTGCCTACTCAAAGGATATTTCTTATTATTTAATAATAATTAGGTTAGTATTAAAAATACTAAGTCCTGTTTTATTTCTTCAAGACACACTTTTTGTACACGAACGCATAAGGCTACATTTATACTATCTGACGTTTTTTAGACACAAAAACGTGTTTATTAATTGTCTGTTGTTTATTTTAACTATTACTAGTTACACAGGTCACCGACTTAATAATCTGTATTTACCTTACAATACAGGAAATCAGAGTAAACCAGGATCAAGACGATTTTATTAATATTATTCCCGATCTCCCATTCGGAATAACCGACTTTTTTTAATTGACCACAGTATTTGTAGTGTTACGCGTCTTATTCCTTAAGATATTACGCTGGTATCATGGATAAAAAATTTCAAGATGGAGGACCAAGCAGATGAGTTTGCCAAAGGCAACACTAATTGCCTCATTCAGAATCGACTACTTGATATTTATACATCTGTAATTCTTCTCATCAGTAACGGATACGTTCTCATTCGATACCACCTATATTAGAAGGCCGGACAAGTGGATGATAAATATCAAGATGATGGACCAAGCAGATGATTTTAACAGAGGCAACACTCATACTCCACTTGGTCCTCCATATTGATATTTATGCATACAGTTGTGTGAAATTACTGGAGATCCCAAGTCGGAGTTATGATAATGCAGCACTCGTCATTTAAACATGAAAATATGCATATTAACAAATAAAAGAACAATAAAAATATTTCAAAAATGGTACCATGTGAAAGATATTAATATAATTTAAATAGAAAAATGTGCACGCATAATATAGTTTTCGTTTTCGGATTCCTAGGCATACGTCACCGTAAATACGATAGTAGAGTTACTTAGCTACACTTATGATCGGTTTTTTGTTAGTTAATGCCTCGTATGATTAGCAATTAACAAAAAACCGATCAAAACTACAGCAAAGCAAGTCTATTACCGTCTTTACGGTGTACTTTTACGGCGACGCACGCCTAGGAATCCCAAGCTTTACATGCAAGAACGCTTGAGTCTGATTGGTGCGCGTGTTTGGTTCTGTTCTCTCATTGGAGGGAATATTTTACATGCTTGCGGCACTCATTCTTCTGATCAACATAATTAATGATAATTTTTATGAAATCATTAAAAGCAGGTCGTACACAACAATATCAAATACAACTTGATGACTTGACAGCTTAAGCCGTGTCGTTAGTTCAATGGTCGGGTCTAATTTCGCACTTGTTAAACACACCTCTTTTGTGTGATGTGGTAAAATATGTCTGAATCTGAATATGATGGCAGGCAGAAGTGGCACATATTAAGAGCAGAGCCATTTTCATTCATCCCCCAACCTTCGTCCTTCCAGACAAGGCGCACATTCACTCCTCATTATTTAAACTAGGCGAGTCCGCTGTGTCTTTCAAGCTTTGTAATAAACATACCTAAGATAATTAGAAGGATAATTAACAACCGAGTAACCCTCTGTCTGCTACATTATATTCAAATTCATACATATTAACTTTATTTTTAATGTGGACAACATGTGTGCGTCAACATTCAAAATCACCGCTTCTTCTTTAAAAATACTTTATTATTAGCCGCTGTTATCAGGATTCCAGACAACTGGATGTACATATAAATATCAAGATGCTGGACCAAGCAGAAGAGTCAAACCACAATCAAGGTGATTAGAACTGACGTTTAGCCATATACGTCAATAACTGCGTCACCCAGACGCGTCTGCTTGGTTCGCCATCATGATATTTATCCATCCAGTTGTCTGGAATTCTATACCGGTGATATCGGATTACCGGGGCGCCCAAATTTATAAGCTTATAAGCTTATATTTTTATTTCATCAGTCTCTTGCAGTGAAACCGTAGCGTCTGTGGCCCACATTAGTAATTACACATTAGTAAACACTACAGTCTTTATTGGACGCTGGTTATCTTTTAAATTGATTTATTTAGAATCAATTTAGACTAGGATTACAGCGTAATCACATAATAACCCTTCCCCAATATAATGTAGTGGTTTTTGCGCTGTAGTCTTAGTATGAATCGATGCTTACTCCGGAATAATGTCCAAAATGAAAAAAAGCTTGTACATGAGAAATAACGGTTTTTATTATAAAATTTTTTATTTTGTTTAATACCCGTAGAAATATACGTTCAATAACTAAACGGCTGAATCTACACTTATTTTTTTTACTTCTTGTATTGAATTTGGGTTTACACTTCCTCAGCTCTTTCTTTCTAAAATTATGAAAAATGTATTATATGAGTTGGCCATTATCAAAGACGACTTAAGACCATTTTTTAAAGTGGTTTTTCAGAGAGTTGTACATTAATATCGTAAAAAACCGGCTTGAACCTATTTAAAAATCGAGATGAACATTAACCTTATTATGAATATCTCTTTTATTTATTTATTTATTTACGCTCCGAAGAGCTTTTTTATTTTTAGAAAGGGTCTTTTTGAGAGGGTTTTTTATACACAACAACGTGATAATTGTCTGTCGGAGATCTTAACTATTACTAGTTACACAGCTCACTGACAGAGCGGCTCTGCCCGACTTAATAATCGCCTCAGTATTTACCTTACAATCCAGGAAATCAGAGTAAACCTGGATCAAGACGATCAATCGGGATTTTCTTAATATTATTCCCGATCTCCCAGTCGTAATAACCGATCAAATCAATTTAAAAATTCTTGACTTGAGTGGGATTCGAACCTATGACCACAGTATTAGTAGCCACGCGTCTTATCCCCTGAGCTATCACGCTGGTTTTATTCGTAATGTTCTTGTTAATGTCAAAAATAATTTTAGTGGTTAAGAGTCGTCTTTGATATAAGAAAACTCATAAGCAAGGAAAAAAATTCGACCAATAAAAAACTAACCTAACCTAACCTAAAATCACTTTAAATCTTAGGGTGTTTTGAGAAGCCAAATAAATAAATGTGAATTTTTACTACATTATTAAATATTATTAGAAATAGACACTGTGATGAATTCATTTTAATGTGTGCTCGGTATTCCCCAAGAAATTAGAGCCGAACAAGGGGTGAGCGCTAATGTGTGCTGAAAAAGTAATTTATAGGATCCTCACCCTCCTGAAACACCTCACACTATTATCACAGCCATCTGTAAAAATATACGCCATGTCCCAACACCTTTCAGCACACCACTTTTATTAAATACTTTCGTAAATTCATAGCCGACAATTAAGACGAGCCGGATTACTAAACGAGCCCGGCCGAACCTTTTGAATATTACACGCCTGAAAATACGACAGCCGAATAAAATGTCACGAAATCATTTTGCAATCGATTAATATTATATGGTATATAATTTCACGGTAGAGTATCATCACGCTCGACTGATTTGTTTTCAAAGTCATCTGTCAAGTGTCCAAAGTTTCCAGCCGCAAAACCTTCACTTAGTTATAGCAAATTAGAGTGCCTGAAAATTAAAAACGAACACCCATTAAACCCACAAGTTTTAGTTGGTCATTTGGTTATTTTTTTTATTATTAAAAGTTTGTATTATTTTTTTATTTGAACAGCTGCCACAGCCCAAGAAATGGCCGCAAGGGAGTTGAGAAGATCAGTCGGATTGCCGATAGGAGAAGGAGTGGCTTCGGGAAAGAATCTGGTGGCTTTACTTAAGAGACAAGTACCCCTAGCAGGCCAACTACATCGGGAACTCGAATGGGGTCAAGGCTGGGGTTGGGTCACCCTTCCAAACGGTGTCTGGAGTGGAAGTGAGTCCTAGATCATCTCAATATAATCTGATTAAAATTGATGACTAATGTATACACTAATAGTATTGCAAAGCCTCTTTGACTCATGAAAATGGGTTAGAAATATTAATATATATATATATATATATATACATATATATATAAATATATATATATATATATATATATATATATATATATATATATATATATATATATATATATATATACTCACTGCTGCTATATATATATATATATATATATATATATATATAGTTGAACATAATAAATGGTACATTGTGACAATAATGTAATTTAAATATAAACACGTGCACGCATAATGCTTCCGTTTTGCTTCTCGTATCCATCCAATGAGAGAACAACAGGCAAGAGCGCTGTAATCTGATTGGTGCGCGTGTTTGGTTCCGTTCTCTCATTGGAGGGAATACAAGCAGTAAAATACTTATGCGGCCGGTCGAATAGTAATCGATCGAATCAATTTAAAAAAATCCCTCACCACAGTATTTGTAGTCACGCTGAGCTATTACGTTTGTTAATAATAATAATTGATTTTTAGGATTGACTTGGTCACAAGAAGGAGATGACTTTGCTCTGCACGCTACTCCTCTTCTTCATCACAGCAATGCAGCAGTTGGAGCATGTGCAGGTCCTGATGGAGCCGCCCTCTACGAAGGCTCCTACGAGAGGGCCTACGCAGACTACGGCGGAGTCAACATCAACGACTACGACGATGGAGCTGGAGCCGACGATTGGGATTTCAATGTAGACTGCGGTGATTTCATGATGTAAATACTAAGCATACAGGTAACCAACCCCTCACAGTATTCAACCAAACCAACATTTTACTTTTATAAACTACAACACAAACCCTCAATGTAAATAAACTAGACTTAATAGAAGTACGTCTTATGTACTCAGCGCTCAAGGTACCTTTCAGGTGTATTTAAATGTTTATATATATATATATGTGTGTGTGTACTTTAAGAACAAACTGATTAGATATTAGATTTGTCTCCTAGTCCTATTTATTCTACACGCGCACGCCTCTTTTTTATATTTTTTAAATACCTACCCGATTGTTTGAGATTATTTTTGTATTGTAACAAACAATTTAAATGAAAAATACAACGTGCGCGTGTGAAATAACATTAATTATTCCCAAGACTTGAAATCCTCGTGTTGTGTAATTCGCGAACAAATTAAATATAAAAAAAAGGTGGTAAGATTAGATAATTTTTTAAAATGCTTCCGACCTACCCGAAGACTGCCTTTATAATGAAGTGGACAACATTTTGACAAATTAATTAATTCGACCCCCTTTGTATTAAATATAATATATATAGATTCTATATTCTCATTATACTGTATGTGCCAAAGACTATTTACACACTTAAAAAAATATACATTTATTCTTCATAAATGTATGGCAAAAGGCATTTATAAACACATCTTACAAACCAGGAGACATTGTTTTAATTTTATGTGTTTTAATGTTTTTTTAAGTCACTATTTTTATATTTTCCTTACCGATTTCACACATCGTAGGCTTACTTTGCAGATTGCTTAAGTCCATTTTGTCAAGTTTTACACAAGAGACAAAAACTGAAAAAAATACTATTATTAAGCAAATTATCTAAAATGGATTTACGTTTATTTATTGCGTTTAGATGGGTGTATTTTTTAAAAGTTGCTAAATAAAAATTTAAATATTTTGGAGGACTGCAAAGAAAACCGACTATATGCATAAAATAGTCCACTGCAAATAGTCCTTTATAATATTAAAAAAAATATCTGTAAAATTTATGAATTTCGAAAATTTAAAACCTGTTTTTTCACCCTCTTGGTCACAATCAAAGAACAACCCTTAATAAATTGGGGTTGTTTTCTGTCGGCACATACAGTGAATTGATAGATAGTGTTTTAATAAGTGTAAAATGTTTGCATGATTGTTTTGTACGGTGTGTAGTTCTTATGAATACAAATATGAGATTAAAATTCGTGTCTCTATTTATAAATTATTAAAACGTTTAATAATAGTGCGTTTAATTAATTCAATTATCCACATTGATTAGTGCAGGTCACAATATTTATTTAACGCGGGCGTTGAATTTATTATTTTAAAGGGCCACAATCTTATGAAATAAATTAAAAGTCTCCCTGTGTGTTTTTTAAGTTTTAATATAATCACTTTATAGTGTAACAATGCTTCATGTGTTTTTATTTTATTTATATATTATGTAAATAGTTTATATTTCACACGTGTAATGTCAACACCAATTCGATTAGTAATTTCCAAATATCTTCGAATATCCGAGATTTGGTATTAGTGTTTAAGAAATGTGTAAAATGAATGTTTGTATGTACATTTTTTAACAAAATTACAATAAAAAACCGACTTAGACTGAAATTGGGGTTTTAATCTAGTTTTTAAGGATTTTTATTTGTTGGATTTTTTTTTAATAATTATAAATTTTGTTATTAAGGTTTTTTTTTCAC
Organism: Agraylea sexmaculata; assembly: GCA_022606485.1. Taxonomy (NCBI): domain Eukaryota; kingdom Metazoa; phylum Arthropoda; class Insecta; order Trichoptera; family Hydroptilidae; genus Agraylea; species Agraylea sexmaculata. The sequence goes on along the minus strand of JAGTTH010006651.1, from coordinate 7,396 downwards.
CTTAACATTTTAAATTAATAATATACTTCATTCTTAATTTTGGTAGAACTTTCTCCGAATGCAGAATAATTACTTCACATGTGGAAAACATTTGAGTGAGTTCTTTTATTTCTTTTTATTCATATTAGTAATCATCTCTTGTGATCAATCAGATACGTTTGTGGTTATAATATTATTTCAGGTAATTGATTTATTTTTGTATTTATACATACACTCATTAAATTTTATAATAAACAGGAAAATACTCTAAATTATAACAGAATAGGCATATCATTTTGTTTTAAAATAATTATTTTAAACTTCATTTTTTAGACACGAATGGGTTTCGAAATATGAGGTGTGACCAATCAGGTCTGTTTTCAGTGATTATTATTTGTATTGATAACAGGTGTTCGATGATAAATTTATTTCCCAACATTCAGTTTAATGAACATTAACAATTATTATTTTGGCAAACAGATGGTCACCCCAAGTATGTGTAATTGTGACGTCAGTGTCCGTTGTAAACCCCAATTAATAAGAAATGAATACTATAATATTCGTTTGATCTTGGCACATCTCTGGCCGTATGTATGTATGTATGCTTGATAATAATAATAAATTAAATTTGAAATTCAAAATATGCAAATTTTATGGAATTTCCCAATAAATATAGTAGCAATGCAAATAATTTAGGGGCTGGATGGAATAAGGGCGTATGCTGAAATTTTCAAATTCGAGAAATAATATTTTAATCCTTTGGTTATAGTTAAGAGCCGTATTCAATATAATAGTCTGTTAGTGAGTCGTGTGTGTGTGTGTAATAGACAAGAGCTTGGTTAGTATTGGTGTGCACGCATACGCACCTCATGCACACACAAATTCCAACAACAAGAAATTTACCGTGTTGGTCTCAATTAGTTTCACCCGATAATTTAACATTTGAGCATAGATATAAACATTAGATATCGCATTGCATATAAATAATTCGTGTATTGTTGCACTATTCGATAAAGGCATAAGTGTGTCTCCCTCACTCAACACATTTATAGTGACCCCTGAGAGTGGTTGTGACAATACTATTTAGCCATTATATTTGAAACATGTTAAAGAAGTAGTCAGCCTAGATGTATTACTCAGACTCAATGGTCTAAATGGTCTGCCATCTTGATATTTATATGGCCTGCTAATATGTGTATAATACTCATAGATATAAACATTATATATCGCATTGCATATAAATAATTCGTGTATTGTTGCACTATTCTCTCCTATTCGATAAAGGCATAAGTGTGTCTCCCTCACTCAACACATTTCTAGTGCCCACTGAGAGTGGTTGTGACAATACTTAATAATATTGTAAACATGTTATAGAAGTAGTGTTTGGTAAAAAGTGAGGCTAGATGTATTTGAGTGTATGTTTGAGTCCATATGACATGTAGTAACAATGCATTTACCCATTTACTGTGAAATATAACTGAAGATATGAAGAGACATGTTTACAGTATAATGTTTGCCAGGTAACTCATGTTTTTGGCCACTTGATCCACTTGAAGTAATTTAACCACTCATGCGATATCTTATGTTTATATCTATGATTTTTAGTAATTTGTATTGATTATTGAAATATTTAATATAGTGACGGTGCCATGTAGTGATATTACCATAGTTGTAGTGCCCCACCCGTGGGTGTCGCCCCCCCTGTGTAATGCCCCGGCCCCCCCACGGCCCCCCTGCCCCCCGTGGCCCCCCGTGGCCCCCCAAGCCTCATCGGACATGATACATTAGTCAGTCTGTTGCCGGTCATCGTTCAGCCACATTGTTATTTTATTATCCTACTTTTGTGTTTATATTACAATAATTAATTGGGTACGTTCAAGTGATTTTGTGAATTTGGACACTGCGCCGATTATTATACATTTTAATTTCAATTTACATAAAACTTTATTGTAATAATTTATATGTAATCGTTGCAATACTCGATTAAATGTAAATCTGAGGTTCGCTCGTAATAATTTAAGATAAGAAATATCAACATTGCTGACTTATCGCGTGTCAATGTTTGAATTCGCAATGCAAGTGCAAACTTGTTTATGTTTTTCAATGTGACATTTACTCTACATGCTCATCAAATAATTTTTAATTATACAAATGTCCCTTTTCATCCCATTTTATATCTTATAATAATAATTGCGAAGACACGCCTCACAATTGAGCATATTGAACTTGAAATTCGCTCTACAAATATACATATAATGGGGTGAATAGGGACAAAATCACATTTTATATATTTATGTCTCCATTCACCCCATTCTGCGATATTTATACATGCCCATAATTAAGATGTACTCTCTGTCATGGGGTGGGACAATAGGGACAACATATTTATAATATTATATTATTTATAATTTTAAATGGTCAATTATGTCCCTATTCACCCCAGATTTTTGCATAAATTAAATAATTTTAAATATTGAAATATCGTTCAGGGTCTAAGCTTTAGAGGCAGCTTCGATATGGGGTGAATAGGGACAATGCAAATTGAATTGTGATAAGTGTCTCTATTCACCCCATACGATGATGAAAAAATTACTAATTTAATAAAAGCTGCAGTTGATATGGGGTCAATAAGGACAGATAATATTATTTATATTTTTAATTTGTCAAAAGTATCCCTATTCAACCCATACTTTAAAAACTACAAAAAATAATAAAAAATAGTCAATATGATAAATATTATAAATTTATTTTTATATAACTTTACATTGTAAATTGCTCAAAAGTGTCCCCATTCACCCTATATTTTTACATAAATTAATTAATTTAAAATATCGTTTAAGGCAGCGTTTATATGGGGTGAATAGAGACAATAAAAATAATCTGTTTTATTTAGAATTTTTAAAATGATGAAAATTGTCCCTTTTCACCCCATACTTTGATAAAAACAATAATAAAATATACACTTTATATGGGGTGAATAAAGACAGATAATAATATTTATTGTTTTAAAGTGTCCAACCCCATACTTTGGTAAAAAATTTAATAATTTAATAAATGATACAGTTTATATGGGGTGAATAGAGACAGATGAATAATTATAATTTTATTTTTAAATAATTTTAATGGTCAAAAGTGTTCACCCCTAATTTTTGCATAAATTAATTAATTTAAAATATGGTTTAGAGGCAGCATTTATATGGGGTGAATAGAGACAATAATAATAATCTTTATTTTAGTATAATTTAAATTGTGTAAAGTTTCCCTATTCACCCCATACTTTGATAAAAACAATAACACTTTAATAAAAGATACAATTTATATGGGGTGAATAGGGACTGATAATATTATTTATTGTTTTAAAGTGTCCCTATTCACCCAAATTAATCAATTTAAAATATCGTTGATATGGGGTGAATTGGGACAACAAAAATATTAGTAGAATGTTTTAATTAGTAATTTTTACTTGGTCAAAAGTGTCCCTATTCACCCCATACTTTGATAGAAAACAATAATAATTTAATAAAAGATACAATTTATATGGGGTGAATAGGGACAGATAATATTATTTGTTGTTTTAAAGTGTCCCTATTCACCCAAATTAATTAATTTAAAATGTCTTTTAGGACAATAAGAATAATCTTGTATGTAGAATTTTTGAGTTGAGTGATTTTTAATTGGTCAAAAGTGTCCCTATTCACCCCATACTTTGATAGAAAACAATAATACTTTAATAAAAGATATAATTTATATGGGGTGAATAGGGACTGAAAATATTATTTATTGTTTTAAAGTGTCCCTATTCACCCAAATTAATTAATTTAAAATGTCGTTTAGGACAATAAGAATAATTTTTGAGTTGAGTGATTTTTAATTGGTCAAAAGTGTCCCTATTCACCCCATTATGTGGCATTTAGATTATTTGTAAAGTTAATAAATAATTATTTAATTGTATCGCGTCTTGCATTAGTGAGTGTGAACAATTTTGAATTTCGAACGCATGTGTCATTTGTTTGTTTTTTATTCGCCATGTGTCAATAGTAAAGTTATATGTGTAGTTATTAGCGGTCATTGGCATAATAATCGAGTTATACGGAGTCATTGGTCAGCTTCAAAGCGATCAATAATCAGGTGATCACATTTCAGAGGAGCGCAGACTAATAATATTCATATGAGTTCACCGAACACATTATGATCTGTTGAAGTTGTGACTTGTATTATAACAACAATAACGAAGATGACGTCAAGGCTGAGTCAGATGCAGGTTGGTTATATTATATATACTTGGATACTAAATAAATAATAGCTCTCTGTTTGCAAACCCACGCCACAATCAATACAAAAAGAGTTTTGTTCCAAGGATGTGTAATGCGGTTACGAGCACGTGCGTTTTTATGGCGGGGAAGCATTTTGAAATATATGTATTAAACAATCTGACAGCCAACTCCGCAAGCGCTGGAGTTTCATATATTTTCACCCATTGACAGTTCGCTGTTAAAAGGATTTCGCGCTCTATTTGCCAGGCCTTAAAACTCACGTGCTTTTTGTTTAATTATTATACATACATACATACCAGTCTTAATTTTGTCCCATATTAATTAATTGTTAAAATTACATTTTTATACATGTATAGATTTTATTTATTAATATTTTTTTTCGAAATATGGCAACACTTGGTAGAAGTAATATTTATGGTTGTTACTGAGCAACCATAAAAAAATACACTGGTATTAATTATTCACTTAAAAAAATATATTTTATCAGGATGTTTATATTATTGATTAAAATAATTTTAAATCTACATTTGAATGCCGCAACAGACCGGGCCAACTTGGTTACTGAAAAACTGGTATATTTAATATTTTTGAATGGAATTTTAACAAATTGTCTCCTTATAATGTTCTCACTCTAATTCATATACATACATACATGCATACATACATAGCAGTCTCAATTTAGTCCCATCTAATTGATTTTTGTTAATTAATTGTTAAAATTACATCTTTTATACATGTATAGATTTTATTTATTAATATATGTTTTTGAAATATGGCAACACTTGGTATAAATAATATTTATGCATTCATAATGCACTACTATCTCTAAAAAGTATACTTTGAGTGCCGCAACAGACCGGGCCAACCTGATTACAAGGAAATTCATGCATTTATTATTTTTGTATGGAATAATATTAGTTAATAATACATATCTTTGGGCAAGAGCATTGTAGTGACAGCGTGACGAATTGATCGAATGATGAATTTATATATTGTATTCAGTGAAAAAACCATAGATATAAACATAATATATCGCATGAGTGGCTAAATGCGTGTTTAGTTGAAGTGGATCAAGTGGCCAAAATCATGAGTTACGTGGCAAACATTATACTGTAAACATGTCTCTTCATATCTTCAGTTATATTTCACAGTAAAATGGGTAAATGCATTGTTACTACATGTCATATGGACTCAAACATACACTCAAATACTTATTACCAAACACTACTTCTTTAACATGTTTAAAAGATTATTAAGTATTGTCACAGCCACTCTCAGTGGTCACTATAAATGTGTTGAGTGAGGGAGACACACTTATGCCTGTATCGAATAGTGCAACAATACACGGGTTTACACGAATTATTTATATGCAATGCGATATCTAATGTTTATATCTATGGATAAAACAAGATATTGTTAAAAAATAAGCCGACCAATCAGTGGCTTGATGAAGTTAGAATAGAATCCAATACAGATGATGAAATTTAAATGTAATTTATCGTCGAGTGTAATTAATTGTGACAAAGTATTGTTTGACTATTTGTTGTATTATACAATGTTTTGTAAGAATATACTGTCCGACTCAAATAATGACTCGTTGTTAATTAAAACTACTCTCGTTAGGACAATTTAGACAAAAGTTGTTGTTGTTGTCAATGTGAACATCCTTGGCCATATTTATTATACACTGCCAAGTGCTAAAAGGTCATAACTGAATTAATTATTAGTATTAGTATGAGGTTTTTAAAATATTCGAAAGCTTGTGGGTGTTCAATGATAAATTATTAATTTTAAATGTCCTTACACTCTGTCATTATACGATAGGGTAGAGTTGAATTTATTACAATTAAATAAAGACAATTTTTTTTATGTTGTGACCGATCACAACCGCTAGCGGTATATTATTTATTGGTCGGAATTGATGAGGGCGTGTCAAATATTTTCACCCATTCGCTGTGAAAGGATTTCGCGTTCTGTTTGTCAGGCCTTAAAAACGCACGTGCTTCTTGTTTGATTCATATACATACATACATAGCAGTCTCAATTTAGTCTCATCTTAGTACATTTTTTGATTAAACAATTGTTAAAATTATTTTTTTATACATGTATGGATTTTAGTTACATTTAATTTATTAATAAATATTTTTTTTCTGAATAAAATAAGTTTGTGAAGAAAAATTAGAAAAATGTCGACTGAAATACCGCGAATGACGGTGATTTGTGAGGTCGTAATATTTGATATAGAAGAGTTGGGAGCCTCGGATATTTGATTCATTTATATAGTATTTTTATAATAAATCAAATTCATTACATTTAAATAAACACATTTATGAAAAATTTTGAGGTATGACCAATCACAGCCACTCGTGATAAATTAGTTGTCGCAATTGATTAATGAAGTTTAAGGCTATATTGATTTGCAATTGATATACAAACTTTACAAACATAAGTTTATACAAAATAATTAAAAAAATGTCGTCCGGAATACCACGAATGACGGTGATTGGCGGTGGTATCGCAACATTTAATTAGTTTGCATAGTATTTTTTTGTTCTACAAAATCAAAGTTATTACAAAAAAAAATTATGTTCTTTGATTTTTTTAAATTATTTTATTGCAAGCACATTGTTTTAAATTGACCGAAAGCTTCTTATTGGTCCTAAAGGATTATGAAGTGTGTATCAATTTGCAACTGACATAATCTCTACAAGAATAAAAAAATAGTCTTTAGCTGACAAACTCAATACAAATATTTATTTAAAAATTTCCTACATTTTGAGAACCGGTGAAATTTACAGTACTGCTTGGTTTTTAACACAGATTCTCAAAATGCGTAAATATTTTTTAATAATTTAAGTAATTGCTTAATTAACCAAATTCAAAATGATATATTTTTAATACATAGTATAAATAATCCGTATAAAGAATATTGACGATTCGCGTCCTGTTTTTTTTTTAATATATTATTAATATTGTGCATTGTGTGCAAATTATTATTAATCCAAACATAATAGCGGGAAGCTGTAAATCTGTTTTCATACGTGACATCTGAATTTAATTGTTTTTATTTTTTATTTTATTTCAATGTATAAATGCAATTTTATTTTAAAAGTGTGTCGGCCTTCGCGAGTGCAACTATTTCT
>JAGTTH010006648.1:0-63789 GCA_022606485.1 Agraylea sexmaculata | reverse complement strand
AAAATTTTATTATAAATTACATACAATGTTTTGATACATATTGATTAGATGTTACAATATTAAGTTTATAGACTTCTTTCTTAAGAGAAACTTAACTCCTTTCTATAAGGGCTTTTACTTATTTTAATAAGGAGTACAATCAATTGATATTTAAAATAATTAATAAGTCATAACATAATTTATGGGAAAAAATACAAAAACCCACTTGTTTAATATATATATATATATATATATATATATATTTATATATATATATATATATATATATATATACTCTATATACTATATATATATATATATATATATATATATATATATATATATATATATATATACTATGCCTATATATATATATATATATATATATATATATATATATATATATATATATATATGTAACATATACTATATATATATATATATATATATATATATAAGGACTGTGGAGACAAGAGGTTTTTGCCTTGATTGGGTTAATTAGTTGGTGGTTAAATGTTATTGTGATCATACTTTTATAATGTTTATCGTAATAGTTAGTCAAGATTGCTTCCGCTATTAAATAATCTACTTATTACGAGAATTCCTCCCCTTCTAAGTGAAAATCGTAATCTGTAGTTAATTAAATATTAGCGGCTTCCTGTTTAGATATTGCGTTATCTTGAGGAGTCCCTTCTTTGTCCTGGCAAGGAATTCAGTAAACGATCTCGATTATTTATAGACAGGTATGATGTTATCAGTCAGTGAGAAATAAAAATGTACATAATGTACTTGTTTTAGTTTAGTAGTTATTGAGTTGAATCGGTATGCAGGTTGGCTGGAGTCGATGTCCAAGTCAAGAGTATCGCGTTAAATACGTCCTTCAATGTGACTATTGTGTGCACAGCCTTGTCTAATTATACCCGGGTGTGTGTATATAATAAGGGCTATGACTACTTTCATTTAATAAGTTAATTGTGTTAAAATTAAAGAGAAAATAATTTATAAAGTACTGATTAAATTGCTGATCGAATTCATTACCCAAAGTTTTTATTTTAAGGGCCATCTTAATACAACCCTTCAATTAGTTAAAAATATTAATAAACTAAAATAAAGAAGCGGAAATAGGCTTGTTTTTTATTTTTTATATTAAATTATTTTATTATTAATAAATACACATGTACGATAAAGAGTCTTTTTTACACCATCATAATCGATTTTCACTTGTGTACCTTCATAGTTTTAATATATAAATTATAAACAATAAAAACTAGGCCACCTCTGAAAGGAGGAAAAACCAATATTTAACTTTTTTTTATAACATTCATAATAAATAATTTTATCCAAAAAATCCCTTTTTTTCTCTCCTGCAAAATTCAAAATTCACCTTTTTGCGCTTCAGTCAACTGGCAACTAACTTTTTTTTATTTAATAATATTTTTAAATTATTATAAGGGGAATCCTAACATGCCACGATGAAAATTCAGCACATATATTATTTGTTAACCAACACAAAATGAGTTTTTTTTACATTATTTTCTTTCGAGGTTGCTTTTAAGACAATTTTGCTATGAAGAAATATTTGATTGTCACAGGACAGATATATCATTATTTTATATGTATAGTAAACTTCAATTGCAAAATACCAACCAGTTAAGAGTGTCGTAATTTTCGGATGTATAATAAATATCTTTTTTTAAATTGGAAGATACATAAAAAAACAACATATTTATGCGCAAGTTTTCATTCTATCAAGACAAATAACTCTTCACAAAGACATTAGGACTTCATTTAGACCGGTATATCAGATATTAAAATGCCAGACAACTGGAGGTATAAATATCAAGATGGCGGCCCAAGTGGATGAGTCTGACTAATGCAACAATAATTATTTATGTAAGACTTAGTTTAGGCGTTAGTTTTTCTGAACTCTCAATAGAGGTGTACAATCGCTCTGCATTACTGTTGTTTAAAAACTGTTAATCACCTTGATTGTGGTTCTATCTACTTGGTCCGTCATCTTGATATTTATACCTACAGTTGTCTGGAAATCTAATATCAGACCTTAACCGGTTGGAGGTGGGTAATAGTCCATATAAAAGGCCATGGTGTATGTATACCTTTCACTGTGTGGTTGTATTGTGAGCTCTCTTATAATTCTCCAGTAAGAGAGCTCACAATACAGCGACACATGTAAATGGGTTTTTATTTTTTTCCCATTCTTTCTATAATTTAATACTATTACTCATATCAAATTTAAATAAAACATTTTCATGTTAGTTATAGGTAAAAAGATGTATACACTCTGTACACCTAAGTCTATTTCCAAAGATGTATTGTTCTATCAATACTTATGCATAATAAAGAAATTGTAATATATATACAGCACACAGTGAAACGTATGCATACACTGTGGCCTTTTATATGTAGAAATTCAAATTGATTTGGTTCGTACTATAACGTAATCGATTTCGACTAATAAGATGCTTCGCCGGATTACCGTTCAGTTTAATCTACACACTCGCTTTACAGACGTTCAACATAATGATTAATTCATTGAGAGTATATTAATAATATATAATGAAGGTGGAGTCCCTGTTTAGTAAGTAGTGGACGATCTCGTAAAGTTGTCAAGGGTGGAATTATCCGATAGGCAGTCTCTCGCATCGATTTGGCTTCGGCTCGTTCTCTCTCCTGTCGGCAAAGCCCTTCTCTTTATGCAAACTAACCACCGAGTTACTGTCACCACAATGACCCATCACCACTACCATACAATACAAGCTACTACTGCTGTACTTCCAGTTAATAAAATACACTGACTGACAAACTGTGACCGGCCACAATCGACAAGATCCGCCTCGCGGTATTTTAATTAAGCAAATTCATCTCCGGCAATGTGCTTTTAAGCTTCTCGTATTCTTCAAAGTATACCCACTTTCATTTGACTGTCATACCCGTGATATATTCATATGAGACAAATTCTTAAGAGAGTATTCGTACGAGGACGATGCGACAACAGAGCGTTTAATATTCAATTAAAGACTATTCGTTTATAGGGGAGCTTAATTTTAATAACCACTAATTGCGACTGAGAAATTTGAAATAATATATATAAAATTCCGATCTGTTGTCTTGATCCGCTTACTCTAATTTACTGGGTTGTAAGGTGAATACTGACGTAAATAATTCAGACAGAGCCGAACTGCCTGTGACCTGTGTAATTATAATAGTTAAATAGATAACTAACAGATAAATTTGTATCTTGCCCCTTGGGGCGTTTAAATAATAGTGGTTAATAGTTTTCAAATACAACACGAGCGTATGTTAATAAAAATAAACAATTGATAATTTACACGGTAGCTCTTTTAATCTGTGATAATACTTTGAGTGTATTACAAAATCTATATTAACAGTTTGTGGCAAACAATAACATGTTCGCTAATAATAAGTAGTTGTCATTCCATATCAATTCGAAATAAAATGGCAATGACTTTCACTTGAATTTTTAATTATCATTTTTTTTATTTACATTTAAAAATATATTATATACATAAGTATAGTAAAGCTGCTTAACAATGATCTTCTATATATAGAAGCTCCTTGCAATATTACTTCGTACATTCGAATATGCCCGGTCACGAATACATGTACATGCAATAGAATTTGAATTAGTAAGGCGGCGAGGCGGTAGAAGCAATGCCCCACGCGGCACACGAAACCTTTGGTGCCTGCCTATACCTTGTCTCATATGTGCCTGCTATGGCTTAGACGTCTTTACAAGTATTATTGTCATCTATATAAAACATTTATTTTATTGTGCTTAAAATAATTAAACCTAAAGAATGGTACAACATATATTCACTCATTAATAAAACCGAAGATTCTCAAACCTTTTACTCTCGTCTTCTCAAGTTTCAATTAAAAACATAGAAATTTAGAATAATAAAAACAACTTTATGATGTCATCGCATTAGTTCAAGTTCAAGGTCAAGTTCAATTTTGAATCCATCAACAAGGTATTGTTTACTTCATGCAATATACGTAGTGCATTTTGGTTGAAATTACGTTGTACCGTACTTTGTTTGCAAATTCAAATCAGGCGGTCAATCACCTAATAAGTAAATACGCAAGATTCTCAAACTTTTTAAAATAATAATTAAAAATTGAAAAGCTTAACTTGTACCATTAATGAAGGTGTGGTTGTGTTACAATTAATGTACCATTCCTTACATTTAATTATTAGAGTATCAATAAAAGACATGTTGTATAAGCTTATTGCTACTTAGAGTAAATTGTACAATACTGTGATCCTTCCAATTGACTGTTAGATTTTTTTATTGAAAATATTCATAAGCATATTTTTTATAGTACCTTGTCACATTACCATGTACATTCTTTTAAGAATATAATTTTTTACTTAACACATGTTGATGCAAAGTGTTGATAGTCTCATAAAAGAATTTCGAAATGCGATTGTGGGTATTTCGAAACGGTCATTGAAAGATTCCAGCAGCAGAAATGTCCTGGCGACATATTTTAATGAACTTTTTCCACAATGATGAGCAGTAACAGTGGAGAAGGAGGCTTTAACGAGACGGGCTGTTACTTTATACATATAGTGTAGTATATAATGGTCGTTGTCACAGTGGCTCTCAATAAATCAACCAATCAAGAGCAAACAGTCTCTCGTTGGTTGCTTGTTGCTCAGCTCGTAATTGCGTTGCTGCCAACAGCAAAAACAACACCAACCGCTGATATTTTATACTGAAATATGTTTATCAACCAATAGATAAATAAATAAATAGTCTAGGATAGCAAAAGCTTTCTAATAACCTTACAACGTCGTACTGACACATTGATTTGCTGCTTTTATCTCGCAAATATTGCATTCGCCACTACATTTTGCTATCATAAAACAACTATAAGTAAACAAAAATAATTCTGAAAAAAATTAAAATAAAATTTATATACTTATACACTATTTGTTTTACTCTTAATTATAATTGAAATATCACGTAAGCTACAGCCTTTTATATTTTGGATTATTATCAGATGACCTGCACCTGGGTGAACTCTTTTCCACAAATTCTGCCACTTATAGGACTTATTTAAGAGTGACCTTATATAGCAACACTTATACTATTTCTTCATACACCTTACTTTATTTTTTTATATACACTCTCTTAATACATTTTTACAACATTTTTTTAAATTATAGTATTATTTATTTTATATATATATATATATATATATATATATATATATATATTTCATTTTTGTTTACCTTTTTTATTACTATTGTTTTGTCTATAAAAAAGCTCTTCTGAGCGTTTATATGGAAATAAATAAATGACAGCGGCTTACTGTTATTACAAGGTGAAAGTAATAATAGATACATACCAAATGACTCAATTAGTTTTTTATTAGATATAGGTATTTTTTATAATATTTTATTAATTTTAAAATATTCCCGCTGATTAAGAGACCATCCTGTATAATATATTGACATCAAAAGTCTCTTAAGACTAATTATTGAATTAACATTTTGAATTTAATAACATTTTTAATAATTCCTTTTAATATTTAAATATAATTTCATTTTTCCTAAATTCGCAAAATCACAAAAAGTATATAGGCAATCGGACTATCACCAAATCGGAATAAAATATTATTTTTTTTAATATTATTTTAGTACCTTTGAATAGATTTATTATTAACTTTATTAAATATGGTTCGTTGTTGCAATATCCTATAATATTTATTTTCTTGTCTTTGATCTTTATGTACCTTGTAAGTATTTATTTATTTTAATAGTATTATTATCGGCTCATACTTAACAATCAGTTTGTAACGGAGAAGTGGTGATTAAATTTATTAATATAGTATGTGGCCTTGTGGAAAATAATTTGGTGAAATATCTAGATCACGTATTTAATGGATAAAAATATTGAATTAACTTTTGATTGAAAAATGTGTCGTATAGCCATTTTATTAATCTCATAATGGCTTTACAAAGGATACAGACACAGTATGGTATTTGTATCCAATTAAAAATAGTACGCACAAATGAGAAGAGGTAGTTCTGAGGCTGTTCATTAACGTCATGAGATAAAGAGAGAGGACATACGACCAGAGCGACATATGGATCGATTAATTCCACAACCACTGATATTCAATACATTGAAAACCTTTCAGCCAATTAAAGTCCAAAGGATACCACAAACACGTCATACTACTTCTAACTTTACGATATCTTGTGCGTATTCATTCAAATCCTGCACGAGGCTCTATTAATTATGCCCACCCCACTAAACCTTCATTCCAAAATATTTTGTTATTCATTTTTTTAACCCATTGATGAGATTTTTCAGTCCAAACATTTCAACCTTGGTTGATTTGTTAGTCCACCATATCATAAATAATAAAAGTTTTATATATTTTAATATAATAATTCCAAGGAAAAATAAACCTACATCAACCTACTTATTGATAGTTGTACTGGAATCGAAACTGCATTAAGTCCAGTTACTCTACAATTGAGCTAACGAGATGTTTATTATATAATTTTCACAAATTCGCAAGACTATACTAAGTATTTAATTTAAAACAAAAAGTAAACTAAAAGGGGCGTTTAGAATCAAAAGCTTCCAGATCCAGTGCGAATGAAACCAACTTAAAAGTAGAAAAATGTAAATCTTCTTTGGAATCATCATTTCATAACATCTAGAGGAAGGAAAATTAAATCAACTTTCCATATTTTGATAAAAAATATTACAACTTGTTTTAAGAGAATTTGTTACGTCGAATATTTGAAGAAAACAAATGAAAACTGAACATATATTTATTGGAATTCGAAGTAATATTATTTATTATTATCATAAATTTGTATAATCCAATGGCAAGATTACTTTCCATTTCCACAGAGCATTTTTGTTTAATAATTTAGTACATTTTTCAATATATGCGATATTTGCTACCATACCTTTAAAATTTATATAATTGAATTAGGTACATACTTCTGTTTGTCTGGTTCAATGTCTAATGCAATTTTTTTAATTTTATTTATTAGTGAAGTAGACTATTATGATATTTGCAATAAATCTAATAACTAGCTGTAAAAATAGCATAACATACAAAATTTTGTGATTATTTAGTAGGTTGATTTCGTGGGCTCATAATGATGACGTCATTATAGTTAGGTCACAATGATTGTTGTATATAGGTACGATATATCCGTCTGACATATTTATGTGCTGCAGATATTCATTCATTGTTTCAATAGGATGTAATATAAAAATAATTTAGTGGTGTTGCAATTTTCTTTGGTGCAGTCCAATCACTGTATGGTACTGAAGTGCGCTGATACTGAGTTGCGTGTGGTCCACCGATGTCCGTATCGAATCAAGACTCTCTTCTCTTCTCATACATATTTCCTACACTCTTTTATCTTTTGCTCTCATCACAACGTGCGGAACAAATACCACAATCATATTAATTAATATTTATAACACAAAACGTACACGGCCCTCTGTTACTCGAGCGGATTTAGACGTATCAGCGGCTCACACTTAGATTACACAAATAACGGTACAAGTTAGTATTCAACATTCAGTTCTGGTAGTACTAATGTCTCTAGTAGTCATTAATCGCTTATTGAGAGGTTCATAACCAGAATGGACTAACTCAAATACCCATATTTTATTTAGGGTCGGTTTCTTCAACACGTGTTAAATCTCGATTTACGCGCAAAATGCGTTTCTTCAAGATGTAGCTCGTGCTACCAGCTGTCAAATTCTAGCTTGCCCATATTGGCGTGCTATAACTAAATCTCGAGCTCGTGCTTTATTTCCCCCTACATTCCAGTTTCGTGATGAACTTGTCGCTTCGGCTCAAGTCATCTGTATGCAAGTTCACCAGAGTGCCTTCCATATAAACATCGGCTATGATCGACTTTAGCTATAGCATGGTTTCAAGGAACGGAATATTTGGATATGACACGAGATTCGTACAATCTCTTGCCACTTAACTCACGATTTAACACGCGTTGAAGAAACCGGCCCCTAATGTGACATTTCTTTAATAATAAACAAACCATTTTTTTATTTATGTATTGTGGCGTTAACCTAGCTATGAAAGTGTGTGAGTGTATTGTTAAAATAATACAAGTGCAATGTAATTAAAAACTGTAGTTTTGTATTTCTTTCTCATCTCTTTCACTCTATAATAATGTTTCAATATAGATTTTTTTTTTCTCAAATTTGGAAGATCTATCAAATGTTACCGTCTTATCACTACAATATTTTAGCAGCTTTAGCCGTCATTGTCGTGAATGACTTAATCGTTAATTTTTAAGTAGGTACATATACATATTAGACCAAAGCTTTTTTGTCATCATTTTGAATCATTAAATTTTTGTTACTTGTATAGTTGAACAGTTTAGCTGTAGGACCACACATTGCATATTAATAATGATTACAAAGCCAAACAAATACAATAAGATAAACCTCGTTTCATTTAGCTTGCTGTTGCAAAACAGGTATAAGGAGATGTGCAATATTTATTTTGGTCATTGGCACGTTTCAGACAAGCACACATTTACACATACTTAGCAAGTTGATCATGCTGAACCTTCTGTTAAATAATATAAAAACATAAAATAAGCAAAAAAGTTTATATTATATTTCTTAGGGCATAATTTGACAGTGAAACATACACAACACGTGATGTTTCAGTGGAGTTGAAGTGCCTAGGTGTAAATAAGCTTAAACATACTGTAAATAATATGTTAGCTAATAAGATTACGTGAAAACTGATTTTGGATTATGTCTTAATTATATTTTATTTTCAGATACCAGAGAGACGGGTTTTGTAAATGCAATCACAGCTGCAGGAGTGAGTTATGCCATAACTAGAGCTTGTACTGCAGGAGATTTAATACAATGCTCTTGCGATAGAGGACCTTCGGGAGGTGGAGGTGATAAAGCTGCTCCAGCATCAGGACATCTTCCACCAGGAGAATGGCAATGGGGTGGCTGCAGTGACAATGTCAAATATGGACATCGAAAATCGAGGGACTTCATGGATGCCAGGTTCAGAAAGAGAACTGACATCAAAACTCTGATCAAGCTACACAACCACAATGCCGGAAGATTGGTAAATATTTTATAGTATAATAAGTATAGCTAGTCTATGTGGGTACAGTGAAGTGCCTTGGAGCACTGGACACTGCGCAGGTTTTATTAGGGCTGGTTTCTTCGATGCCAGTTAAATCGCGAGCTATTTGATAACGATTATACGAATCTCGTGTCATGTACAAATAAATATTCCGTTTCTTGAAATGATGCTAAAGCTATAGCCGAGCATACCCGATGTTTGTATTACAGACATTCAGGAGAACTTGCATACAGGCTGCTTGTGCCGAATCAACGAGTTCGTCAAAAAACTGGAATGGAGGGGGAAATATAGCACGAGCTCGATATTTAGCTAAAGCATGTCGATATCGGCGAGTCAGGATTTGACAGATCGTAATACGAACTACCGAATCTTGAAGAAACGCCTTTTGCGCTTAAATCGCAGAGTGACACGCGCTCGAGATTTAACACGCGTTGAAGAAACTGGCTCTTATTCTGCCAGTATTGTAAAGTATAAATAAGCAATATTAATCGTATCAAATACCCCAAAACACTACACTGCACGCACTTAAATAAATTTGTAATAAGTCATACGCATGGATTAAACTTTACCTATGTATTTTTACTAGGCAATCAAGAGCTTCATGCGGCCAGAATGTAAATGCCACGGACTCTCTGGATCGTGTACTTTGAAGACTTGTTGGTTGAAGATGCCTCCATTTAGAGAGGTTGGAAACAGACTGAAAGAAAAATTCGACGGAGCTTCTAAAGTCATTGCGAGTAACGACGGCAAGAGTTTCATGCCAGAAGGACCCACCATTAAACCACCCTCGAAATCCGACCTTGTCTACTCCGAAGACTCGCCAGATTTCTGTAAACCCAACAGGAAGACAGGTTCCCTGGGTACTCAGGGTAGATTCTGCAACTCTACATCACAAGGAGTCGACGGTTGTGAGCTGCTCTGTTGTAATAGAGGATACACCCAAAGAACAATAAAAGAAGCGGTAAATTGCCGATGCCGATTTAAATGGTGTTGCGATGTTACTTGCGACACTTGTATCGATAAAAAAGAAATTAATACGTGCCTTTAAACAATAACTGGACTGATTAATATATTGTTGTATCAACCCTTGAAGTTGTAAAAACTAACCACTAGTATTATATGAGTCCAGTTAATTTTATATTCGAAGAGATTTATCAAAATGTATAATGAAAGCTTTTTTTCGCATTTATTGTACAGCTTTAGTCAAAATTAGAAATGTTCCTGTGTAAAATATTATATTTGCAATGATCACATATGCTTCGCATGATTCAAAATGCAATGCTTTAATGTATGGAATGTGTGAATATATTTAAAGATGCTTTGTAATATTTTTTAATAATAAAAAATATTGTTTTAAATCGTGTGCGTTTTGATTATGTTTATAGTATATATGGGTAGTTAATTGTCTTCTAGGCTGTGTTTATTTGTTAGTCTATCACTAGTTGGTATATAAAGATTGTGGTATATAAATAAATGATAAAGTACCGCCCCCAAGGGTCAAATGTCAAGAGCGGGAGGCGTTCGACCACCCGCCGCCCACAAAGCATAATAATACAACACATACATACATAAGGGTGAGAACTAACACAATATTCTGATTAAATACACACTGACCTCGATATAACATAAAATTATGCACAGTACACTAATTTATTTTCCATGGGTAAGTACATGAGTATATTATTTGTGACCATAGTTGTGCAGAAATTGGACGAAAAATAATATACTCTTTCCGCATATGATAGAAGTGAGAGGGATGCAATTATACCGACTGCTCCAACGTATAATATCGTAAGTACAAAAAAAATATGTTTGCTCTTAAATCTTTATGGAACTGAGCCACATAAAACGTTAAAAAAATGTTGATTTTCAATCATTATTTAACCTATTAAGTGGGACTTTTTCGAAATAGTAAAATAGTCCTATTTGACCGGCAACTAATGTAGATTCATCTATTATCTATAACACATTTTATGTCTCTATCGATAGAAGGTATTTAATCGTAAACTGTTAATTTGTATAAATAATAATTAAACCGAGTGATCCGTGACAGGCAGTGTTACCAGATTGAATATGTGGCTCAGTTCCATAAAGACTTAAGAGCAGAAAGATTTTTTTTTGCACTTACGATATTATACACTGGAGTTTTATTATAATTTCATCTCTGTCACACTTATTGGAAAGTACATATTTTGTCACATGTTTTTTAGAATGGGACAGAGTCATATGCGAAAAGAGTATATTCTTTTTTCGTCCAATTTCTGCACAACTATGTCTTTGACGTATTAATCTGTATCTTTTACGCAATGCAAAAAATAACATTTTCATCATCATTATCGCCAGTTCAAGTTCTTTTGTGGTATGATAAGAGGAAAATAATCATCCAAATCAAGTTCCATGCTATTTGTAAATATTCGATGAGTCTTCTTTAATCAGATACCAAATTAGTACTAATATAATTTGAAACAATGCTGTCGGTATTTATTTGACAATACACTCACAAAAGTACAAGCTTAAAACAATTATACTAAGCTATTCTACTGTATTATTATAAACTATTTTTTTTTATTTGTGAGTAGGAAATTCTTCATGCCAAACTATATTTATAGCATAATAGACTCACTTTCTTACCTAAAAATGATAGATGAGTCTTTAAAGATGATTTTTGATCAATATTACTTGAATAACCTTAGGCAAAACATTTTTTATTAAAGATGGTAAAAGTTTCATTTGTATATGTGACAAGTTGAGAGGCTCAGAATCAAAAGCTTTTAAATCAAATTTTTCAGGTAAGTTAAATATACTAAATTGAGCATGCTCCGAAATATTGTGGTAAGGCAGTTTATGAGAGAACGAGGAAAATATATAAATATTGTATTTGTAAGAAGATATATTTTTGCTTATTTAATGAAGATGAGATGTTGAATCTAAGTAACTAATCTCTCATTCAGATAATGAATATAGTATAACTGCAAGCAATTTACGTCGACATTATTATGTAGTTATCAGTATACATAATACGAAAGAGTGTTTAATTTATCCCGATATTTGATTGTGGATAATATTCCCACGATGTTGACTTTATTGACTTTTTATGGAGCTCATCGAATGGCGTCGATTAATTGACGGACTCCATTGGTCAAAGGTTACGCCTTCATACCGGACCAAACTAAATTACACCAATACTCTTTGTACATTATATGTATATAATACATCCCAGGCTCACGGGGAGATTTATAAAGACAACACGCGTGATTTATAATAATGCTATTTTAATATTTAGTATTTGATATAGTCGAAGCCGTGTGTGCTGTACTCTACTCCATGACTACTCCAATGCAAGACTATAAACTGTCCGCAACAGACTTACAACCACTGTCTTTTACGTGACCTAATCCTTTCTATTAGTATATTATACTTTTCAATTAAATAATTTAAGTACGATTATTGTCATGCCTATATATAGAGGGTATACTGCTAAAATGCATATTTTCAGCATATATATATTACAATTTCTTTATTATGCATAAGTTTTTACATTGATAGATAGAACAATACATCTTTGGAAATAGACTTAGGTGTACAAAGTGTTTACATCTTTTTATCTATTACTAACATGAGAATGTTTTATTTAAATTTGACATGAGTAATAGTATTTAATTATAGAAAGAATGGGAAAAAAATAAAAACCCATTTACAAATTTGAAGATTAATAAATAATAACAACGATAAAAGCAATATTAACAAAACAGTTACAAAATATAATGCTTAAAAACTAAATAACAATTTGTTTGGGTTTGAGTTGAGTAGATTATTGGAAATTTTATTTTATTTTTAAAAATAATATCATTTTTGGAAGTTCATTGGTAAAATGAACTTACGTTTCCTCGAGGCATATTTGGTTTTATTTACATGTCTTATGATTGGGTTAGTCGGGAAGTTAGTCATTTTAGTGTAATGTTTTTTACTCAAATCTGCGATATTTGCTTTGATAATTTTTAACTCGTGGACTTCTTTAAGAAATGTGCCAGGTTCAAGATCTAAGGCCATCTTAAGACACTTGTTTGGGACAATTTGAATTTTATTGATATGGATTTGTGCCACAGACACTTGTTTTGGACAAATTTTCAGCATATGCATATTTTTTTATAAAGTCATATTTTGAGTTAGGGATGTATTTGTATGTTTTTCAAATTTGCGACGCTCCACTTTTTTTTCCTAGCGATATATATATATATATTTATATATATATATATATATATATATATATATATATATATATATATATATATATATATATATATATATATATATATATATATATATATATATATTGTTGAATACATTTATCAAACAGGAAAGTGCCATTTATTTAAAACGCCTTAAAATATTAACCGTTTCTATGATTATAAATTTAAAAAAAAACCAGCGCGGGCTGGAGCCTTTGTTGGGTCTTTTGGTACCCCATGTAAAAATTGAATATTTATATACTTTTTTGCATAAAATGATTTATTTGATTTTATAAATAATATTTATGATGTTAAAATTGTGATTATTTCATTGAATTATTATCACGCATTGTTAAATCTACGGGATTATAGCTGTATGTATTGCACAAAGTTTTCCAATATTTGATAGAATTTAATATTTGATTAATATAATAAATAATTAATATTTGATAGAATTTTATATTTTTTTAATTTATATTAGAAATGGGTTACTATATTTTAAGATTCTTCAAAGAAATGATGGTTAATTTGTCATGAAGCAAATTAATTATTTTAATTTTGTTCTGAATGAAATTTACGATTACGATTTTATAATTTTACTCAAACCTACGTTTTACCGAAATGTAATCTTACAAAAAAACTGTTTGAATATCCTCTTGGACTATGGCAATTACCTACTATTGACAATTTTGTAATATTCTTATATAAGTATAAGGATATTTTTCTTAATCAGAGCCAGTTGAGGTTTTGTTGATAAAAATTTCTGAAAGCGACTCGTTAAAATTATAAAAAAAATATTGATTGATGATTTTCCTCAAACTAATATAATATATATAATTGTCTAAGTGTGTGTATGTTATATGTCTGTATTTATGTACGGGTCCTTCCCTCAACCATCCTTAGAGTATATATTAAAAAAATCAAAATTCTTTCGAATGAAAAAACAAACGTATTATCTTCGTATTAAAAACAAAGCAGAGCATCAAAAAGCAATATCGATTGAAAATATTAAATTAATTTAAAATATTTTTAGATGTATTTAATTTGATAACACATAATAATTCCACATTTGCATACTTCATTTTTAAAATTAAGCAATTTCTTCTAATCCATAAAAAAAACACTTTAAAGCAACAATGAATTCAAAACTCAAATATAACCGTCCTATTAAAAAACCAAGCAGAACATAAAAAAACATTAACAAAGAAAATTTCAATTAAAATTACCCTAGTTGTATTATAATTGTATAATAATATTATATATTATTGTCCAAGTTACGTGATATTGCGGCCTGCTTTTGGAATATCATATGACTCTGTATTGTTGTATAAATACGTGACTCACTACACATTTCATATTATTATCATCTAAATTATTGTATCTTTCACGTATAAATACAGCAAGAATTATGCAATGGGATCTTTAAAACAATGTGGAGTATATATTTCAAACAATGTTATTTGTTATGATGGTAGTGTAAGGCAGTATCTGAAGATGATTTAGTCTTTGATCACTAATGAAGCCTGCGCCTGGACCGCCCAGCTATCGCGCCCTAAAGCTATATTGCTCACATGAATACTCTTAAATATAATATCAATTAATATATTCCATATTTATGATGTGTCCATAAATAAATTGCTTCATAGAAAATGTCAAAGTTCATTGGCGGTGGGAAAAGGGGTGCGGTTTTTAAAATAATACATTTATATTGAGTGGTTAGCGACGTTTTCACTAAATAATTATACCTCTAAATACATACAAATATATTTTTTTTTAACAAATAGAAAATAATTTAATTTGTTGTTTAAAACTTGTATCTATATTAGATGTTTATTAATAAAAATATTGTGTGAAAACGTATGTTATATATATATATATTTTTAATAATGCCATATTCAAATCTTCTTGTAAAATTACAATTTTTAGACACATTTTTGTATTAATGACCAATAGAATTACTGTTTAAATACAATTAAATTATATTTTAATATTATAATCAAACCTTAGCCATGAGTGTTTAAAAATACATACTTTCAATTGCAGATAATTGTAGAGCACTGCACGGATTATATTTTTATTATATCGCTTTATTATTTGGTTAAATATATTATTCTATTCGAATTTTCGGATATTAACAGAACAATCTTATAACATAATAAATATGAATAAAATAAAATTACAATTTTTGATATTTGCTTTATAGTTTGTCAATGAATATAATATTAAATGTTTTGTTTAAATATCAGAGAGTTGAAATAAGATAATAAATGGAATCGTTGCAGAGCTCGAATACGTCAAAGCACTTCATTACACCCACTTGGACTAGGTAACAGTTGTTTGTAATAAATCATTACATTTAAGAAATGTGAAATTTTATTATTATTATCATTCCTTGGTAAAAAGGGGTAAAATCACTATGGATAAAAATCCTTAAATAAAAATTAAAATGGGCTGGGTTATTGTTTTTTTTTAAAGTAGTAATAAATTTATTTTTACAGTTAGCGTATGAATTTCATAATTTTTATAATACACCAATATCAATAAAGAATTGTTACATTGAAATATTTCTTTAAAACTAAAGCGGTGAAAATATTTAATTACTATTTATGAGTAGGCCATTATCAAAGACGACTAAAGACAAGTGGTTTTTATTGATAATTTATATTATTCAAAAAGTGTCCAACCT
This sequence comes from Agraylea sexmaculata, assembly GCA_022606485.1. NCBI lineage: Eukaryota > Metazoa > Arthropoda > Insecta > Trichoptera > Hydroptilidae > Agraylea > Agraylea sexmaculata. Next base: position 47,724 of record JAGTTH010006648.1, on the reverse strand, counting down.
AGTTGTACATTAATTATCGTATAAAAACCGGCTCAAAACTATTCAAAAACGGAGTTAAATATACCTTATATGAAAATCGACTGTTTTGTTCGTAGGGTTCTTGTTAAATTAAAAAAATAAATTTAGTGGTGAAGAGTCGTCTTTGATAGGCAACTCATATAAATGTACCAATTTCATGTTTATTTTAGTTTAGAGTCAGTGTACTTTATTGTCCAACCGAGAGTATGGTTGTTCATATGTATTATAAATCAGAAGAGTGCACATCGAGAGTCTCTTTGATATGTTCATTAGTTGAGTATCACCCAACCAAATTACACCCATTGGGAATCGAACACCGTACCGTGGGAACACATTATTCAAACAGACCACTTTACATATCACTTATCACCCGATTTATTACCGAATGTCTATGTTGTTGCGTGCGCGCAACACTGAAATCCACATACATACTTTGTTAATCCATATTTGATACCAAATAATTGAGAGATAGTGAAGTGAAGACCATTTTCTTATAGAGCAAATTTCATTTCGCACACATGGACTAAAATACTACAAATTATGATATATTTTTTCGGCTTGACCAATCATGGCATCATGTTTTTGTGATTCTAATGCACGTCAAGTTAGAGTTTTACCTCAGAATTTTAGCAAATAAGCTGTAATTTTGCATACACCTTCATTTTTTAACATCATTGGAGCATTATATTCTCTATACTATTTAGGTATAAAATATTGATTCAATTTGTTGGCTATTAGTCTGTCATCCTATTTCTCTTAATTATTATTTTCACCGATATTAATGTTTTTCTACATTTTTCATTGGGTAACACTATCAATATTTTTTCCTCTCTAAGTGTGTAGTACTATTTAAATATTAGACAGGGTGGACTTGAATCAACTGGGAATATTTTAGGGGGTGGTAGAAAAAAAGAGAAGTAGAAAATAATACTGAATCGAATGTGATTAAAGATTTTTAACAATTTGTAGGAATTTATCATTTATTATTAATGATAAATAAAGCAATCTCAAAAAAAAGAGTTTGGGATCAACAATATTGAAATCAGCTTTTTCTGTGAAGTAATCAGTAGTGACTGTTATTATTTTTTTTATTAATAAAAAAATATTTAATGTTTTTTTCGCTTATATTTACGATACCCTACCACCCATCAAAATATTCTCACTTATTTCAAGTTCCACCCTGTATTTTTTTTGGTTAAGTTGTTAGGTTAGGTGGAAAAAAGCAAATTCTCAAAATGATTCTATTGCAAAGATATATTTTAAATAATCAACATCATTAATAAAAACATTTAAAAAAATACATATGTCAAGTAAAACATCCGATGAAAATACACCTTTAAATACATTTCTATATCAAGACAATTATATTTTAGTCTCACATATATTTTTAGTTGGAAACGCGATTTAGTTTGTGTAATATTTTTCATGTTGTAATTTGCCAAACCTAAAGTTGCTCAATGGCATGTTTGCGTTACTTATTCAAATAGTTTATATGTGTCCTTAAAAATATATTATTTAATAATCATTTAGATGAATCTCAATCAAGAAAATACAACTCAATCAAATAATCATCACGTTCACTTTTTTCGTGTTGTAATTTGCACTACGCTTAAATATGTAACAATCACCCAGCTTCTGTCTCTGTATGAATCTTTACTAATAATAAAACATCCTTGAATTAATTGTCAATATTTGTTTTTTTTTTTTCATTTAATATGTGTGAATCGTGTCTGTAAAAATATGACAACAGTAATTATTGTGTTATTTTTTTGGTCGCATTAATTTAGCTTTGGTCGTGTATTAATGACGTTCTTTATCACGATTTTCAAGAGGTGATGGAAATTATTGCATCCGTTTGCCATTTAGACTAACACCAGTTGATCGGTTTTTGCCAAGGCTCTTTACATTTTATTACTCCAGATCTATTATGCAAAATACGAAAGCCACTTATGAAAAAAAAACTATGTATCAGAATTTCATTCAAGCGAATCATGAGCGATCTAATGAGGATTTTTTTAAAATTAAATACAGTTTAAAGTGAAGTGACTCGGCTCTCAATCATAACCTAATAATTAGCTTGACACAATTATTCCTATGTTTGTAGAACAAATTTCAATATTAGAGATATTTAGCTTAATAACGATATAATTTACTTAAACTTTACATAAAAATATATACAATTATTTTACCATTTTTTTATATCATCAAGTCAAAGAAACCGATAATTGAAAGGCTCAAAATCAAAAGTCAGAAAAATGTACTTTTATGGAATCGTCATTTTTATACATTAAAATGCAGGACAGAAACAACATTTTGATAAACAAATATTAAAACTTGGGTTTAAGTAAATCAATTATAATTTAAACCAATATTTCAAAAATAAAATAAAGATGTTGGAGTTTTTAGTGCCTCAATTGTCTCTGCAGTCCACTTTATTCATATAAAGAAAAAAAATTGTCTGACATTGGCACATCACCATAATACGATATTATTTATACCTCTGTGCGTATCTAAAGTTTTAAATTTACTCTACAAGAATGTGAATCAAAGAGTAGTTGACATTGTATTTGTTTACTATTCATCACAAAATAATTACACTGATCTTAACCCTAACCTCATCTCATGACACATATTTTAAAATAATAAACAGAATCGATGCTTTTTATTATTTTTATTAAAAATACAAATAAACATCCAATGTTAATAGTGTATTAATATTGCAAAAGGAACGACGGAGGCGTCTGTTAATTATCGGCGGCAAATGACGAAGCCACGTCGTAATTTGATCTAAACAAAAATAAACCAAAAGATGTGGATATCAAAATATGTATATATTTATTATATGCACACAAGAGAGCAAAGCAAAACATTATATTAACTCTGTGTTGCTATTATGGGTATAAAAATAATAAATTACTTGATTTAAGCCGATGTCCGACACGCAAACACTACGAAAAGACGACCAGGGCTACGACTATCTTTTAATATCAATATTAATTATAATAATTGCTATTAAATATGAGTGACTAGATTATATACTATTAATTAAAATTATTATCGTACAAAAAATCCCAATTTTCTCGATTAAAATCCAAAAAGTCTCTTAATATTTACAAGTTTTATAATCGAACTCTTTGAAATTAATTAATGCTGAATTATATGTATCAAAGTATAGATCAAAGCAAGTGCTCCACATATATTTATAATTTAAATATAATATATAAAATTGATGTGAATTAATATAAAGTAGCATAACATCAGACAAGGTTAAAAAAATTAACTAAAAAATAAAGAAGCGTGGCTTTGCGGAAGAATGAGAAATTACGTATTATTCTATAAATATTTAAAATAATCTAATCTTATAAATAAAAAAAATATATGTCTATCTCATAATTTTGAATAGATCTATCCTTTTTATATACAATATTCCTTTACACCTTGGGTACTTGAAAAATACTCGTGTATTTTTATTATTATTATTAGAAGATTAGGAGATTGTTTTTTTCAAAACTAATTACAAAGGTCACCGACTTAATAATCTGCTCAGTATTTACCTTTCAATACAAAAAATCAGAGTAAGCCTGGATCGAGACTATGGATCAGGATTTTATTAATATTATTCCCGGTCTCCCAGTCGTAATAATTGATTGAATCATTTTTTTACGTGAGTGGGATTTAAACCCGTTATTTGTAGATAATCCCTTAAGCTATTACGCTGGTTATGTATTTTTTTATTTAGTTTACATATGAAAGTTATATATATTATATTATCGTCAAGTATCAAAATAGAACTGTTTTATTTTCACTCTTACAAACAATGAGATGATATATCTATTTTTCTATTGATTTTAATCAATCGATATAACAGATTATCATCCCAATAGTAAAATATGTGACGTCAATGCCCTCAATGAGCCCCTAGTCTACTACAATGGAATCTATGCTATTTATTCACGTACAGAAGGCACAATTCCACGTTAGTCGATAAAATATTTAGTGGTTTTCGTACCTTTTTTTAATGATTTCTATGAACAGTAACCCTGTTGTATACAGTATTATGAAGAGGGCCAATGGCTATATTTTTTTAGTGTATCTAAGCAAAAAAGTGTGTCAGAATTAGTCATACACACAGACAATGGAGCAGGCAGGTGCTAATTGTCTCGCACCTTCCGTCATAAACATAACAAATAATATAACCCAACATTACAACTCTATTTTAACTCCGCATCTATCCAAACATCCAGATTACACCTCAATATTATACAATATATGCAACTCGACAATACATTTTTTATTTTAAAATTAATCTCCTACAAATTTATTCAAAGTTATATATATGAGGTCGAAGCAAGTGTTTCACATATAATTATAATTAAAATATTATTAGTCATTATAACCCCATCGATATAAAGTGACATAATATCAGACAATGTTAAAAGTAAAGATGCGTGGAATTTCGGGGTATAATCAGAAATTGCGTGTTGTTTTATAAATATTTATAATAATTTATTAATAATATAATTTTATTAATAAAAAAACCAATGTACGTATATCTCGTTATTTTGAATAAATCCATCATTTTATATACAGTATTCCTTTACACTTTAGGTACTTGAAAAATACTCGTAAATTTCAATCGGAAGTATCAGTTTTAAATTTTTAAAAAATAATTGCGTAGATTTTATAGACTATAAGTGTGAGTAGTTCAAAAAGAGTATATTTAAATATTTGTTAGAATATGTTATATTTTTTTTGTTTTATTAGACACAACACTCTTTCAAATTTTAACTGCAGGTTTTGTTACAACACAAAGTGTGAACATGAGATAAGAAACAAATAATTAAATAAAATAAAAATAAATTAGACGTAGTCGTATTGATGTTGAAATATGAATATTTAATGACTATAAATTTTAAAAATGCAATCTATTAATTGTTGCATTCGTGCTATAAAATTAATGTTGGAATATTTTATTAATAAAAAATATTTTCTGCATATATTTCAATATTTCTGTATTGGTGTGATTTGCAATGGGTGATAATTAAATAAATAATTACATAAATATAATATAGTTATTTTAAAATAACACGATTAGGAAATGGTTGTAAATAAACTACCTTTAAATTATTTTAAAAGCTGTTAAGAAATTATTATTATTATATTTATATTTTACAGACCTTTGCATAGATATAAACATTAGATATTGCATTGAATATAAATAATTCGTGTAAACCCGTGTATTGTTGCACTCTTCTCTCCTATTCGATAAAGGCATAAGTGTGTCTCCCTCACTTAACACATTTCTAGTGACCACTGAGAGTGGTTGTGACAATATACCTTGGCGATTAAAACGCAATAATATTTTAAACATATTAAAGAAGTAGTGTCTGGTAAAAAGTGAGGCTAGATGTATTTGAGTGTATGTTTGAGTCCATATGACATGTAGTAACAATGCATTTACACATTTTACTGTGAAATATAACTGAAGATATGAAGAGAGATGTTTACAGTATAATGTTTGACAGGTAACTCATGTTTTTGGCCACTTGATGCACTTGAACTTGAACCTTAAATTAATTGTGTGTTAATGTTAATTTGTGCATAAATCCAAAAAATCTAGCAAAATATGATGCAAATGCGATGTGATGAGGCCAAGAAACATCATCATCGTGTCTGTCCGAAATGATCTGACATAATTAAAGCTCACCGTCACTAATGGAGGCTGTTCTGCGAATATTCAAGGTAAAGAATGCGATGAGATCTTGTGCGTCATCGGCGAGAACAAAGAAAATTAAACACTATCAAAAATACTTCGGATTTCAACACTTTGCGTCATCTATATTCTATGGAATAATTGCACACTTTTTACTATTACATTTATTCACATTTAAAAAAATCGTTTCTTTGATGGATGCTGTCCAAAGTTTGTACAGAAAAGAGGTGTCTCAAGAAGGAACATTACCTTTAAGTGCTACATATATAACAACATATTTTTATTTTATTTGTATAGTACGCCTTTTTAAGAATGTGTTACAATTTTTTTTACAAATGCTTAATCATTTTTCAAATTTATACTTGTGATCTTAACTATTACTAGTTAGTAGGCTCTGCCTGATTTAATAATCGCCTCAGTCTTCATCCTTATAATCCAGGAAATCAGAGTACACCTCTATGGAAACGATTGATCTCAATTTTATTAATATTATTTCCGCTTTATTAATTTTTTTTAAAAGTATGTTTTTTAGACACAAAAACGTGTTAATTAATTGTCTGTCGATGATCTTAACTATTACTAGTTACACAGGTCAACGACTTAATAATCAGTAATTACCTTACTATACAGGAAATCAGAGTACACCTCTATGGAAACGATTGATCTCAATTTTATTAATATTATTTCCGCTTTATTAATTTATAAATTTTTAAAAAAGTTTGTTTTTTAGATACAAAAACGTGCTAATTAATTGTCTGTAATCAGTATTTTCCCTTACAATACAGGAAATCAGAGTAAACCTGGATCAAGACGATCGAATTTAATTAATATTTTTGCCAATCTCCCATTTCATTTTATTAATATTTTTGCAAGTCATAATAATTTTAATTAATAAATAAGGTAATTAATAGAATAACGATTTTAATTTTATTACACACATAAACCTTCTAATTTTATTGTAAAATTATAATAAATGATAATACAATTTTAGCCTTCTTCTTTATTGTTTTACTATTTACTATTTTTTCCTATGTTTTTAGTCCAAATGTCGAAATTTAATTAAGCCCAGAAAGACAATATCAATTATCACACCCGTTTATTGTAGGATAATTCCTCTATGAGTCTTTAATTTTTTTTTATTTTGTAAACCATCGATACGCATTAGATTATCTGTAAGGTTACGATGGTTGTAATTTATGTATATGTGTGTAAATAAATAAATAAATAAACCTATGGTAAAACATTTAATTCGATAAATTACGAGTAAAACTCTTCCATTCACCACAAAATTATTATATAATATTATGTTACGATATCACTAATCACAGCAGTTTTCCATAAGATAATTTTTATATCTAAAGGTTAACATTACACGTTGATGAAGTGAACCATGGTGCACTTTTCTGTTGAAATTAGTTCAACATACAAACGAAACAAATACCGAACAGATTTTTAGTTTCATAATAGTTAGTTAGTAATTAATCGAGTTGTGTTAGAAAACAAGATGTTGAGACTTGTTTGGTCGAGTGGCCACATAAATTATAATGAATCAACGATAAACTAAAACGACCGTTTATTTGACGACTAATTTCTTCACACACTGTCACTTATTCAAATAATAATAAATCAGGTATTTATTTAAAACAACCCACCCCTCTACGTTTGTTTGATGATCATTATTTTTTTCCACTCAATTAAATTTTTTTTGATTTTGATATTTGTTTTCGATAGCATCGATTATCCGGAAACTCTTTAAGCCATCAACGGGTTAACGATATATTAACGACAGTGGATTATAAATTTAACGGCAAACCAAAATGGGTCTCAAAACGGGTTTTTCCTGTGTAAAAAGCAGTGTTTTTATCTCAGAGGAAGTCATACACAAAATCAAATAAAGTGATACCGTCAATGATACGCGTTTAGTCTTAACACACGATCCATAATTTATTACTTAATATTCATCGTTTACACCTAGGCCGTAATTAAATACTTTTATTTGTTAATTATTTTTCACATGATATAACTACTCACTAAGATACACTTTTACTTTACGTCTAATTTTTTAAAATAATAGCTTAGACTAAATTTATGTTAGACAACAATTAACTGATATACAAACTGCACTCTCTGAATTGTCGCCATCACGTAAAAATACTGAGCAAACTATAAAATTTATAAAAAAATAATGGACCTAAAAAATGTAGAAAATTAAACGTTCGATTAAAAAATGCAACATAACATATTATCGAATTTTTAAAAATATCCTCGCTATGTTCTAAGAAATAGATATCAGTCAAGCTTTTGACAAAGTCTGGCACCCAGGCCTGCTTTATAAAATCAAAGGAAAACTGCCCAAAAACATGTATGATATTATCAAATCGTACTTGACCGATAGACAGTTTTTTGTTAAATATGACAACGAAACTTCAAATCTTAATACCATAAGATCTGGAGTACCGCAAGGGAGTGTACTAGGTCCTGTACTGTATCTAATATATACAAACGATCTCCCAAAAACCGACAACACAACACTGGCTACATACGCTGACGATACCGTCATACTCGCTTCGGACAAAGATCCAACAGCTGCCTCACAATTCCTCCAGAAACACCTTGACGCAATACAGAAATGGCTTGAAGTATGGAGAATTAAAGTCAATCAAACCAAATCGACACACGTGACATTCACAAACAAAAAACAGACATGTCCACCAGTGAAAATTGGTGGGAAAAATATTCCACAAGAAGACTCGGCTAAATACCTCGGTATACACCTTGACAGAAGCCTAACATGGCAAAAACACATTAAGACAAAGAGACTTCAAATGGAACATAAAAAAGACAAATGTACTGGTTGATTGGCAGACATTCCCAACTCACACTTACAAACAAGCTATTGCTGTATAAAGCAATAATCAAACCCATTTGGACATATGGATGTCAACTGTGGGGGACAGCTAAGGATACTCATATCAGCAGTATCGACAGGTTACAAAACAAGACCCTGAGAGCAATTTTAAATGCTCCATGGTATGTACCCAACTGGGTCCTATTACAGGACTCTAAAACAATGACAGTACGCGAAGAATTGAAAAAATTCAGCGAAACGTACCAAAGTAGATTAAAAAGTCACCCGAACGTACTAGCGAGGGATCTATTGACCGTAGACTACGCAAGACGTCTACAAAAATACAGACAACTTGACTTGCCAGCAAGATTCAAGGACTGACAATGGTGTTTACTTGATAAAACAAGTATGAACACTCGAACACTTATAACCTAAACACAACGCCGGGATTGAGTCGTCACTGGACAACCAACCCTCAAGACAATGTGACAACAGACGACGAGTAAGATGTCTTTAGACAGGGTACTCAAAAATATAAATCAAAAAAAAAAAAAAAAAAAAAACAAATGTTCTAAGAAATGTGTCTTTACGAGTAAGTTCACTCGTTCTTATACATATCATGAACTTTTTACCATATATTTATATTTTATATATGTGCTATTTAAATCAGTGGGTTGGTAACAAAATAAATATATCTACAAAAATCTGTTTTTTAATTAAATATGTAGTTTTACTTCCAATGATCTGAACTAATTATAACTATATCAGAAGCTTATTTATAAATATGTTATAATTTTTTGCATGTAAACGATCATAAGAGATTTTTTTATAGACAATACATACATATAAAATAAAATTAAGTTAAATAAATGAAGGTGTAGGTAGCAATCATTTATGTGTTACTATACATATAAGATCGCTCCTAAACAAGCCCTGTAGGTGGAAGAATTGGTAGAAAAGAGATCACACAGGTGCGCAAATTCGTTGCCAAGTCGTTGTAGCAGAAAAAAGAGGTAGTTGAATTGTATGTGAAAATTTTAATAATTTCACAGTCAAATCATACTAAAGCTAAAGCCGCCTTGTGGCGCAGTGGTTAGTGTAACGGATTCGTGAGTGAAGACTCCCGGGTTCGATTCACGGCACCGGAGTCACTTGGTAGATCTAGCTTAGCAAACTAGATCTTAAGTACTCATTGCTGTGTGGTGGCCTGGGAAACCATCTCTACTATATTCTCCCGTAAAGGCTAAGGTGGCCTGGCCAACCCCTTATAAAGGGTCTCCCGCCAATAGGGAAGGCGTCACGGTATTTTAAATCATACTATAAAAATAATATAGTTTGCACTTAAATATCCAGTCATTTACTAATATATTAATTTTCTTTTTCCCCTAAAAACTGTCAATTTTTTCATAGGTTTTTTTGTAAATGACTAATGAAGAATTCGAATGTAATACATTTTGATGAAAGAGTTAAAGGTTACGGTTACGGTTTGGGTGAAGATAGGTCTGGTATGTGATTGATGGTGTGAATTGAATCGATCGGCCACCAGCGAATATCATGGATAGAAATCACGATCTGTGTATGACCTGAGGGGGCCCCCCCTTAAGTGTGGGGGGCCGAGGCCATGGGGCGCCGTCACTGGCCCCGCGGGAGCCCCACGCGATAACATCCGACATGTCGTTTAAAATGGAAAGTCGATTGTGGCAATAAACATGCGGAAATATATATTTAATACGCGGTCACGGTCACATCGGGTTGAAAAGTCATCTCTCCTTTAAATATTGTGAATACCGTTAATAGAGTAAGCTGAATATCGTGTATCGATAGTAGCATCTCTAAATACCTCAGGTGTTGTCAACAGGATTGTATCTTAGTTATAAAAAAACTAGAGGGAAACGCCTTATCAGATAACGCTGTCACTCACGCAGGGATCCTCAACATTATAATTAATATTATAAAATACAAATTCAGTCCTCTTACCAGAAGTGTACGCCTTTTGAATGAGTGGTCTGTCAAGGGGACAGATAATGACCTGTTCAATCTGTCCCTCCCTATGTTTACAGCGTGCACAAATTTTTATCTTTATCCTATTAAAATATTTTTTAAATATTTTTTTATTTTTTTATTCTTCTCTCATGTTCCAACTGACGAGTGCTGCATTATCACCACGGCGACTCGGGATCCCCCGTAATACTCTAGTGGTACTGCAGTATGATATAATAATATTATATGTAAAATTTAAAAAAATAAAAACAATCAACACATACGGAATCAATACATTTATTAAATACCAAGAAAATAATCATTTAAAAGTTGCTCAACTAAAAAACCACTCTTTCTAGCTGAATAACACAGACCTCAAACATATATATTTATTTATATCAAGCTGCAATACCACTAGAGCATTACGGGAGATCCCAACTCACAGTGATGATAATGCAGCATTCATCATTTGAAGCATGAAAAAGAGAAAAGACGTGTGAGTATTAATAGAAGAAAAATATAATATTATGCTGGAATATTTCCATAGGTTATTGATACAAGAATGAATCTACAAATAGACAGTTTATAAGGAGTGAATAAAGCAAATATATCGGTTTTAATCAATTTATTAATCTTAACTATTACTAGTTACACAGGTCACCGACTTAATAATCAGTTTTTACCATTTTTTTTATTTTTGGATAAGTAAATATATATTTATTTATATTATTATATCATACTGCAGTGATGATAATGCAGCACTCTTCATTTGGAACATGAAAGTAGAATTATGTTTATAAGATTTTTACCCGATATAAAATGAATTTACGTTTATTTATTGCGTTTAAATGAGTGCATATCATTGGTAATATTTTTTTTACGCCCGGAGGAGCTTTTTATTGAAAGGGTCTTTTTGAGGGTTTTTTTTTAGACACAACAACGTTTTAATTAATTGTCTGTCGGTGATCTTAACTATTACTAGTTACACAGGTCAGCGACTTAATAATCAGTATTTACCTTACAATACACGAAATCAGAGCAAACCTGGATCAAAACGATCGATCAATCAATTTCAAAATATTTGACTTTGGCGGGGTTTCAATCCATGACCACATTCACATTTTGTAGCCAATTACTATTTAACCAATTTTATATGTAAAAGTAATAATATTTCAAAAGAGTTATTATTTTTTTGATAAATGATAAAATGCCTTATAAAGCCTAGATTTTTTTAAATATCAATTGCTAAAAACCTTTCCCACATTTTTTTTCCAATTACACTGTGATCCATTGGTCGTAGTTTATTTAGTGTTTATACATATAAAGTAAGTGGGTCGTGCATTAACTTTAATTGCAGGTAATTTTGATTAGGTGTTCATTAAGTAACCTTTGATTAAGTGTGATAGTTTTGGTTGAGACTCCATGGGAAGGAAGAGGGCTCAATATTAAGCAATTTGCCGACTCACCGACGGTAATGCACGGTGTTCGGCTTCTTTTTATACAATCTTAGAACAATGGATCGGGATGGATTCCTTGATTATCATAGCCATTGTGTTGATATCGTGGGATACGCAACACTGTATCATCATTACATAAATACTGACACTCTACAAGTCTTGCTCTTGCTTTAACTAAGACTATGAAACATTTTACTAAAAAAACTATATAGTATCTATCAATAACCAGCGCAAAATTGTACCAATCATAGTCACTTGCGGTATGTTATTTCTTCTCTGCGCGTGTTTGAAGTTTAAAATACTTGATTTTGATGTAATAGAGCTCGACGCGTGGTCAAATGATCAAATAAAACCCCATACGAAATATTACTAGGTATTCAATAAAATATATCTAATTAAAATTATACATCGACAATATCAGTGGTACTTGTCATATCATTTAATCATATGTGGAGTATTATTTTTTATTGATTAACTTAAGTGTTTCAACTTAACTTCAAAATATTCATAAATAATCTTAAGATATTTTTTCGAACCCGTTTAGTATTTATGATGTTCGGTATATTTATTTATTAAATTGAATATAAACGCTCGTGAGAGCTTTTTTACAGTCAAAGCAAAAACAAAAAAAAACCTGTGTATAATAAAAATATTGTGCAAATAAGGAACTAATCATATTATATATAAATATATAAAAAAACAGATAAAATATATCAGCAAGCAATCATTTAAATGTTTTCATAATATAAGGTCGCTCCTACACAAGCCCTATAGGCAGCAGAATTGGTGGAAAAGAAATCACATAGTTGCGCAAATTCGTTGTCAAATTGTTGTCATTTTAAATACGTTTAATAAGGAATATTTCAAAAAGCAAATATCGCAGATTTGAGCATTAACCATTACACTAAAATGACTAATATCCTGACTAACTCGATTATAAGTAATTATCGATTATAGCTAATCATTAGAAAATTAAATAACTTTTAAATAATTTGATTCAAATTTGGTTTACCCAAACAAACTGATATTTGATTTTAAGCATAATACTTATTATTTATATTAATTTAGAGTCTATTCTAGTTATTGTTTATTAATCTTCATATCTGTACATGGATTATTATTAATTTTCCCTTACATTTTATTATGTTATATTAAGCACCTCTAATAGCACATAAAAATGTTATTTTCATGTTAGTCATAGGTAAAAAATGTATATATTCTGTACACCTAAGTCTAATCCATAAAGGAATATTTTAATACACTATACTCACAAGAAGCTACTTATTTTATTAAACAGATATTTAGGTATGAGGCATGACTAAGATGTTTCATTGAATGCGTATCAAATATTGACGGTAACAGATTGATCGGTCAGAAGTCATCGATACGATGTTTTGTTCTTGTGGCCGTGAGTGTTGATATGTGGCCAAGATATAATAAATGAATGCTTCACGATGATATCGTATGACGAAATGTTGTTATTAATGAACAAGTGGTGAGTGTGTACATATATATATATATATATATATATATATATATATATATATATATATATATATATATATATATATATGTATGTATGATTTTCACGAGGTTGTAACGGCGTCATTGAAAAGCTAGCTAGTAATTTAGCTAATAGTGGGTATATTAGTGTGTAGTAGGCGTGGCTATTAGTGAGTCGAGGAATGCCAAGTTAACGATTCAATTAGGGTTGAGGCGGTCAGACCTGTAATCAAACCTCATTTCGAGGATGTAAGGTGTGAAGACCCCACACCATACCACATCACATACCTGCTTTGTTTCGGGGATCATGCCTGGCTTTTCCGCATTCAAAATACACACAATCATCGACGAAATATAGATTCATCGAAATAATATATCAATTGTCCGCTTCACAACAAAACACCATATCATAACTTTCGCAAATTATCCATTATACAAGTATTTAACAGGTACTACCGAAAAATATATATATATATATATATATATATATATATATATATATTTATATATATATATATGAGCCGCCTTGTGGCCCAGTGGTTAGTATAACGGATTCGTGAGTGAAGACTCCCGGGTTCGATTCACGGCACCGGAGTCACTTGGTAGATCTAGCTTAGCACACTAGATCTTACGTACTCATTGCTGTGTGGTGGCCTGGGAAACCATCTCTACTATATTCTCCCGTAAAGGCCAAGGTGGCCTGGCCAACCCCTTATAAAGGGACTCCCGTCAATGGGGAAGGCGTCACGATATATATATATATATATATATATATATATATATATATATATATATATATATATATATATATATAATCATAACAGTAAAGCATGAACCATCGTCGCCTTGCCATTACAGGAAAAACCTAATGCGGTTCGGCAATGATGGACATTTGTCAGAAACAGAAATATATACGACGTACATCAATAAATAATACACATTATAAAAACTATAAAGAACATCTAGAACGCTTAGGGCATGATAAATATATCATTTTCCGCCCCACTGGCATTGCATTCATTCAATTGGGAGTGACTGAGTATGTTAGTATGGGTTCTAGTGGTTGCAAACAAGGAGTGAGAGCGACAGCGCGTATAATTCTCGGGAACAAATAGACTGATACGACTAAGTATCTCCTGGATAATAAACCATCCCCGAAGATGAAACGAATGTTTTTGAATAATTTTAAATTTTTGTATTCTGTGTAAAATAAAATTATTTAAATATACTTTTATTTTTGCTATTCCCTGAAAATGCCATGGCATGGTGTATTTTGAATCAAGAAAGAAAGTAATACAGTGTCTTAACTTAAAAAATAATCACCCAGTCGACGAATTGCAGGAAAGCGAAACTTTCGACTAACGAATGCTACGGTCCATCTTCCGATATATTTATATTGAAATACACAAAAAAAACTATATGAGGAATCGCAGCGAAGGCTTAATACATAAGGGAAGTGGGGTGGATGGGCGTGTGACTGACGCCGAAGACTGGGTGGTCTTCAATTCACTCTGACCCCTTATTACACACCTATAAAATATGCTAGTCTTATAATATTATATTTATTTTATATTAAAAAGCCTTATATTGCTTTCGTATACCGCAACTCTTACATAGCTCACGCTTGGAAAAGTACATATAAATAACCCTGAAATATTAAGTGAATGAATTTATTCTTAATTATTATTAAATATCGTAATAGTTCACGAAATATAAGGCACGTAGCTTCAAATACTGTGGTCGTGGGTTCAAATCCCACTCAACTTATTTGATCGTTTATTTCGATTGGGAGATCGGTAATAATACTCTGATTTCCTAGATTTTAAGGTAAATACTGATTTACCAATTTTACTGTGAAATATGACTGAAGAGAGATGTTTACAGTATAATGTTTGCCAGGTAACTCATGTTTTTGGCCACTTGATCCACTTGAACTAACCACGCATTTAGCCACTCGTGCGATATCTATGACACATTAATTAAACTCACCCGCCTCCAAATCGATACCACCACTATAATATTAGCAGGCCGCACAACTGCATGTATACATATCAAGTAATCAGCTCAGGGACTGTGATCATGTCTTCAAATCCAGCTCAATTAAAAAAATGTGATCGGGAATAATATTAATAAAATACAGATCGATCGTCTCGATCCTGGTTTACTCTGATTTCCTGTATTGTAAGGTAAATACTGATTATTAATTGTCTGTCGGTGATGTTAACTATTACTAAAACACGTTGTTGTGTCTAAAAAATACCCCTCAAAAAGACCTTTTCAATAAAAAGCTCCTCGGGGCGTAAAATAAAAATTTTGCAAAAATATATAATATGCACTCATTTAACCGCAATATCGGTTAGAAATCTTATATACATACTTCTATTTTCATGTTCCAACTGAAGAGTGCTGCATTATTATTACTGCGACTTGGGATCTCCCGTAATGCTCTAGTGGTACTGCAGTATGATATAATATACAACAATTAAAAAAATGGTAAATACTGATTATTAAGTCGGGACCTGTGTTACTAGTAATAGTTAAGATCACCGACAGACAATTAACATGTTGTTGTGTCTATAATACCAAAATTTTAAAAATCTTTTCGGAATACTCATACATAAATTTTCACCTCACTCAACATTTTTATTCTTATAAATAATATTAGTTTTTCATGATCGTAATATTTTATCTCCTTTTATTATTTTTTTGTGTATGATAATAATTTGTTTGTTTTTTTGTTCTTATATTAAATAGGTGTATATTTAATAATTTTATGAGATAAAAACCCCTTCATTGTCCATATTTGACCCAGTGTTTACAAAAAGTGACATTGACACGAGTTGTTCCAGTGACCCGAAGTCCTCATCACGCGATCCAACAATAATAGTTTAACCAACTGAGCGATAATTATCAAGATGAAAAAAATAGTAGTAATAACATAGTGTTAACGAGATACCTGATATTTTTTACATCCAGTCCAAGACTATAATCTAATGATTCAATTATTACATGCGTGCGTGTTAAGATTCAATTACAATTATTTCACTTTCATTAAAGTTAGCGTTAATTCTTCGATTCGGAAGAATATTATTTAATCTAAGCGTTTGAAATTGTTAGTTGTAAGATAATAGTGGTTGAGGCATCCATTCAGAAAGCCACCATTACAACAATCCTTTGTATATATTATGAGCCGACTGTGATTATAATAATAAATATTATATTGGCAGCACGAGTGGCTTTATTCATTTCACTTTACGACCGTGCGAAAATAGCGTGAAACACGTGAAATTTGTCGGTACACCAAGAGAGAAACCCTTTGATGACTCAATTACTTATGTTCCCTATTAATAATAAATATTTAAAGATTAACAATCGAATATTAAATAAATATTTAAGTAGCCTTGAACACACTGGACAGACTGGACGAGTATTCTGAAAAAATATACAATGGTTTAAAGCAGAAATAATTTGTATGATATTTTTTGTGTCTGCAACAATATGAATCACTCAAAAGCTCCGAATACCAATTATTCTCCCAAGTTGAAATATTTTATTATTAAATTATTATTGATTTTATGGATTATACAGGATGGACTTTAATTAATTGACAATATTTTAAGGAATGCTAGGCTATAAAATATTTGTCGAAAAAAATATTTTTATTATTAATTAAAAATTTAAAAAATATTTATTACGTATGAAACAGACACAATATACACGATGTACTTTACAGAAACATCGGATTCCAATATGGTGGCCCAAAATCGATTCCAAAAGCACTATTAATATTGTTTTTCTAATTTTTAATTAATGATATCACTCCCTAAAATATTTTAAGTAAATTCCACCCTTTATAGTAACCTTTCTTCTATACAAATCATACAAATTACCTATACTATATTATCGATAAAAGATCTAATACTCTGGAATTCTCTAAATATGTAATAAATATATAAATATATATATATATATATATATATATATATATATATATATATATATCCATTCGGAGTTCGAACGACTTATATGCCCGCAATTAACTCTGTTCAGTAATTTTATTCCATTACCTCTTATTATTTTATATAATTCTTTACGTAAATAATAATTAATATTTATTATTAATTTTTTTTTCACACGACGAACAGATCTCTCCGGAGCGGCATCGAATTATATAGAATATTACGTCTAATAATTCTTTTGAGACTCCAAACTGTATTTAATAAAATGATTCAATATAAAATAATAAATATCATATCGAGAACGCGCCACCGGATATTTATGGTAATACATATAAAAAGTTTGAGGCGATACACAATTTCTACAAACGAGTTTCTTCATTCAATGTGACAAATTATAAAATATAATTGACACGCGAGGTTTTCAAATAAAAAAGCATTCCTTGTATAAAATAGGTGTAATGTATGTATTAATTCTGTCATCAGATCTGAAGATGAAGTGTGAGTGATTATTATAAAAACAAATAAATCGATACGAGGTGTTTCTATATTATTGGTTGGGCGAATGCCTTGTAGATCTTACAGAATAAATATTTAGTGTCTTATATTATAAAAACTAATAAAAATTCTTTATTATAAAATTTAGTGCACCAGCCCTAAGAGTCGATCTTACGTTAATATGATTTAATATGGTAGTTAGTCATTTCAACGCCTATCCTTATTTATGAATCAAACTTTCCCCATAGATCACTCATTATTATAATAAAAATTAAAATTGTAACAAAAAAATATACACATCCGCTCGCTTTTAACACGATTACCAAATATCTAACGTAATATGCATGAAATGAAATTCCTAAAGACCACACTACAACTATTTTTTAACTAGCATTTATTTTCATTGCTTTATTTATAAGCCATTTATGTTTTCCCTTGCAAATCCATAAAGGTTAGAGTTTAAATTATTTTTTAAAAAATATATTGATGAAACTGATTTTATTGAAATTATATGGATCAATACTAAATAGTCCAAATATGAATAGTTGAAATAGGCTTTTACTCAATATTCCTTCAATAATATTAGTATGATGATTCTATGCGATATCACCGATATATAAGCAGGCCGTACAATTGTACGTTTAAATATGAATATGGCGGACCAAGCAGACGAGTTTGACTGATGCAATACAGACTCGCCGACTTGGTCCACCATCTTGTTATATATAAATCCAGTTGTATGGCCTATTAATATACATATCGATCTATGACGAGCAATTACAATTGAGGTGACAAGCGTTCTAGCAAATAATATTTATTTTCAGTCTTGTGATAAAAGTGACCTTTACGACTTGTCTGCTAAATTTTGTAACGCTTATAGTTTCTGTGTTAAAATTTGCCCTGTGTCTTAAAAGTACGCTTTCCTGGGAGTACTGTGAGATAAAAGCATATCGTAAAGACGGTGGTAGAAGTTGTTTTGCTGTTCTTTTGATCGGTTTTCTGTTGGTTAATGTCTTCTTCTGTCGATGCTCCTATCAATATAAAACCGATCAACAGTACAGTAAATCAACTCTACTACCGTCTTTGCGGTATGGTTATATGGCAGAGTACGCCTAGGAAACCGGGGGCAATGAAAGTTAGTTACACGGGCCTCCAGGTAGAATGTGTGACGTCAGCGCTGTGGTCGCAGATATAGTACGCAAAGTATGGCAATCAGGCGATATTATATAAATTTTCATATGCATATCATCATCATCATAAGCACTCCAGTTCAGTGACGAGCGCCGTTCGAACGACCACCATTCACAGCGTACGGACGAATTCTGTCTAGCATTCTGGTCTGTATACTCGAGACGGCCTTGGTTTTACCCAAACTGAATTAAATCGCAACTGTCCATCTGTGATATAATCAAGATTGTAGTCTTGCGTTGACACGTGGAAAGAGCAGGAGGGATAGTATCGGAAATACTATCCAGCAAGCCTGTGGGTAGGAGAAGGCAGGGTAGACCTATGCTAAGGTGGGCGGACGAGTTTTATAAGGAGTTTAGGAATTAATAACTGGAGGAAGATGCTGGTGCGGGAAGCCTTGGTTCATCACTGAACTGGAGTGCTTATGAAGATGATGATGATGTAGTCTTGCGCTAATGACTACAGCTGTCGTGCATTTTTCTAAAGCTCCTCAGAATGACGGACATGGTATCCCATGATGATGATAGTGACATAGTCATGTAGAGCTGTTACTCTTATTAATCGTGGTGATGATGACAACCCTGCTGGGAATGCAGTTGGTTGTTGGTGAGGGTGTGACGGGACAGCGTCTCCGGTGTGCGTGGCATGTTTGCCAACGATCAAGAGAGTGGCATTGCAAAAAACTGGATTCCACTCATGATGTGGACAGATCGTCTTCAGATAAAGAAAGACCACTATTATAACTATCATTGCTTGATCCACATAGCCACTATGATCATCACACTGCACTGCACTTCATCAATAAATAAATCAGCCCTGGATTGCCGGATGCAGATTCTAGATCTCACTGAACTGAAGCTTCAAACAACCCCAACCAATACTTACTAAGAATCTATAAATTATTAATTATTAATCTTTTTTTTAGTGGGTAATATCCACCGCTACATTTCAACATTAATTTACTTACTCTAGTCCAACATAGACATGACTGGAGTTTTTTTAGATTTTGGTTATTATAATATTCTTGAAAATTATTAATTATTGAAATAAGGTAGGTACGTCCCTAAAAATATATATATATATATATATATATATATATATATATATATATATATATATATATATATATATATATAAACTTGAAATACCGATGATTATAATAATTTTGTTAATATTCCTAAGCAATCTTATGCTATATAAAATTTCTCTATTCAGTTTTTATTTATTTATTTACGCCCCGAAGAGCTTTTCTAAGAGAGTTTTTTACACACAACAACGTGATAATTGTCTGTCGGTGATCTTAACTATCACTAGTTACACAGGTCACCGACTTAATAATCTGTATTTACCTTACAATACAGGATATCAGAGTAAACCTGGATCAAGACAATATATCGTGATTTTATTAATATTATTCCCGAGCTTAGAATACATAAATATTTCTATGTATAATTAATATGAGAAATAAGATTTGGTTATGAGATGCGAAATGCTGTTGACTTACTAATGACAAAAAAACATTGAATATGTATTCATTTTAAAAGGACATATTTTTAATAAAATTATACTGGCGGAGATAAAATAGTGGGGGTGGATTTTTAATTGGGTCATATATTAAATTAAAAGAGGTAGCTAAATTATATGAAATTTGCAACGATGGGGTCGATTATAATGTAATGATTAAGGATGATTTTATTGAGATTTTTGAAATTATTCAAGCTTTACACTAATATATACAGATATATGGAAGGAACAGTGTGTAGTATTATATAAAGGCTGTGAGGAATCGGAGACGAAGACGAAGAGTTTTTGTCGTAGCAATTAGGTAATATCGGAAGGCTTTGCAGTGGAATAAGCGGGAAAAGTATGCGATGCGGAATTTTTGCTCGCCGGTCCCTTATGATGTGATCCCGTGGGAAGAGACAGAAATTCCCAATGGGAGAAGCGGCACCCTGAATTCCGCAGACCTTGAGGAATTCAAAGGATATTTGCAGCACTAACTAACGGTAGTCACACCAACCATACACTTGTTCCGTTAACACCTAAATAGAGATCGATCATCGTTCGACAACAATCTGTCAGTGGTCATTGAAAGTGTTTTACTTGCCAGCTTTTCAGGTGGTTTCCGAGCAAAAAATAAATATTTCTTTACTCTATATAAACATTTAAAAAATTGTTAATATAATATCTTGACTGCCGTTTAAAACATGCAAAGGGATAAACAATCTTCAGTGTCAAGTGTATTGTTTTATACATTGGAACGTGGTCGGCACTGCTACATGCGCATATTATACACATACGCGGGCTATTGCCACCTGCAACACTGTGGTTCATATAAGCTGACACTCGAGAGCACGAACTTTACTTAAGTGAATAATGGTATAATGTTATATGAAAGATCTAAAAAATGACTGTCATACAAAGCCTTAGGTTTTAAGTTCATATTTAACTTTTAGGTATTATTGGCACGTCTATATATAAGCTGAAAATTGCTCAAGAGTTAAAATTTAACGTCACTAACCTTAGTAGCTATATTATCTAAATATTGAACCTGTTTCTTCTGTTCGTGTCCCTGGGATGATTTTCAGGATGATTTACAGTCTTTTATTATATTAACATAATGAACAATTCTCAATCAAATAAACTCATTCACTTGTCATGAAAAACCGTAAACAACTGAAAGGTTCGAGAAAATTTGAATTATTCCAAACAAAATTCTGATCTGAGTTGATCTGATCAAAACTCTGAGTTGATCTGGAATCATATTAATAAAGTCCCAATAGATCGTCTTGATCCAGGTTTACTCTGATTTACTGTATTGTAAGGTAAATACTGATTATTAAGTCGGTGACTTGTGTAATTAGTAATAGTTAAGATCATTGAATTAACACTTTGTTCTGTCTAAAAATACCCAAATTTTAAAGACCTTTTTAAAATGCCTTTCGGGGCGAATACAGGGCGGACTTTTTTTCCTAAATTAAATTAAAAAAAACACCCCTGAAATATTCCCAGTTAGTTAGGATAAATACTGATTAATTCAGTGACCTGTGTAACAAGTAATAATTAAGATCATTGAATTAACACGTTGTTGTATCTAATAAACCAACAATTATAAAAACCTTTCCAAAAATCTCATGGGGGCGTATATAATATATATAATAGCCTAACGTGTGTGTAATAAAGTGTTTTGACATAATAGATCTATGTGACGATTTCCTTTATAATATTTTTTTATTATTTTATTTCAAGTCTCTAATATTTACACAAAAAATTATATAATATACATCTACATTTATCATACATTAAATATTATATTCATGGGACAAACTATAAAGTTGAATACAAATTAATAAAATATTAATAAGTTTGTTCCCAAAATTCAAATAAAAATAATACATTTCATTACATTATCAACACCTAAGCCGCGCAGTGCTCTACAATTATAAGCAATATTGTTTTTTCACCCTCTTAGCTGTGATTCTTCAACGGGTGTTGCCACAGGGAAAAATAATAATGAATGTATACATATCTAAAAATTCAAAACAAATATTTTTTCACATTATTTTTAATAGTGCGTGAAAAATCATCAAAAAAATGTACAATTGAAAATTTCTATTAAAAATACCTTGTAAATTTATGAATATTCAACTCTTTTAATTAAATTTATATCAACATCTAAAATAGCGTTGTTGTGAATGTCCATACGTTTAGTTTTGAAGAATTCTACACGATGGGTAATTTGATTTAGAATATGCTGAAAAAGTCTCATCCCTAATCTAGACATTAAATATGGCAAGCAAAGTTCGCCCGGAATTCCTTTGTATGAGAAGCTATTCTGGTTAGTTATGAGAACTTTGGCCACCTCGTCTCATGTGAAACCACTGAACTATTCAGGCTTTCAGATGCCAAAGTCTCAGATATTCGTTACGAGGAAACGTTCTACTGCCACTTTGCACATTTTTTACCCACCAAGATGATGAATCGAACCTGCGACTAATTGGTCAACACGACCTTCCTTCAGCCACACTATCGACCTTGCCTCGTACTCTTACATATCATAAGTCACTAATTTTATACTTAACGGTATAAGATTGTATGTAAAAATGTAAAGTGCATTTAAATATACTACAAAGGTCAATAAAAGTCATTTTGAGGTCATAAGCTATGCAATTTCAGGGTGTAATTTAATCAATGATATTTTTTTGGGGAAAAGGTGTCTTACAAGTTCATTAATGAAAAAATAAATATTATTAGTGAAAAAAACGACTACCATTAATAAATGACCCAAACTGTTAAATTACCTAATTAATATATATTCTGTAATATTATTAAAAATATGTTTAATGTATTTTTTACATGGTGGTCAAAATTATTTGTCTAAAAATTCCATATGGAAACTTAAAAAATAAGCCTTCATATACAATATATATATATATATATATATATATATATATATATATATATATATATATATATATATATATATATATATATATATATATATATATATTAATATATTTTTA
Source organism: Agraylea sexmaculata (assembly GCA_022606485.1). Classification (NCBI taxonomy): domain Eukaryota; kingdom Metazoa; phylum Arthropoda; class Insecta; order Trichoptera; family Hydroptilidae; genus Agraylea; species Agraylea sexmaculata. The sequence continues at coordinate 24,040 of JAGTTH010006648.1, read as the reverse complement.
TTATTAATTAACAATTAAAAATATTAGAAGTGCTTTTAAAATTGAATTTGGGCCACCATTTTGAAATCAGCTGTTTCTGTGAAATACTGAGTAGTGACTGTCGTGTGTGTATTGTGTATGTTAAATACGTAATTAATATTTTTTTATATTACTTACATAATATATTTATACATATATGAATTTTAATTGTTTCAAACAATACATTTGCTTTTTTGAATTGGATATGGTTATCATATTTATATTAATTAAATTTATAATAATGGCAAGAGTCTTGCAGATATATAGTTGATATAATTTGGAAGGTTATATTTATTTTTAAAGTTTAATGCAGTATTTATTCAAAATGCTTTCATAAACAAAAAACATAATATTTTATTTTTTTGTGCCTTTTAGATTTCATAGAAAATTGTTGAATGTATCACAATTTATTAATTTATTTAAAATTGTAGATACATTCTTTGTTGATTGAAATCTTTATAAGTACACAGTATGAGATAAACAAACCATAATAACAAGTACAAAATACAGATCACGACTTAGTAACTGCTGAAATTCGCTGAAAGCCTCAACTCCCTAAGGAACTGGAATGTAATAGTTAGGTTTGTAAGTAAGAAGTACAACGTGATCTGAAGTGCAAGAATATCGACATAATTAGTAGTTGATAAATTTATTGTATGCGGTTCACGTTTATTTATACCGTGAGACAGACTCGTCTACTGTATTATTTACAATGCTCAAGAAAATGTAACAGCAAATGCTTTAGACAAAAAAAGATCTAACTAAAAATAACCACTGCATTGGTGATATTATTAAAAAGCGTGAGAATTCACCCATAAAGAAAAAAAGAGCCGTTCAGTTTCAGTTCAGAAAAGTACTCCTCATGAGAATTATCATGATAGATTATATTTTATTAATTAATTGATAAAAAAAGGAGTTTTAAAATTGTGCGCAAGTTTAATATATCGATTTATTTCCATCCTAATACATAATTTACATACATTTATTTATTAATAATAAATGGAAGAATTAATAATCAATTAAAACAATGAGAATCCAAATATCATTAAGTAGATTTACTCCAAACAAGTCAATATTGGGTTCGTGGTTATGGAACTAAACGCCTCATTTGATTTAATAAATTTCTCAAAAAACGACTGCATTTTCAAACACCATTATTTTGAATGAATAAATAACTATTAAATTCGGTTGAAATTTGCTCTTAATTCCACATTTAAATTCAATTATTCTAATAAAAATATTCAATAGGCTAAGGCCTATTGAATATTTTTCCAATTACAATTTGGATGATTTAAATCAAAATTGTCTTTTAATTGTAACTCTGATGTCAGCTGTGTAAGAAAACAATGTATTTTAAAAAAATGGATTTTACATGCCTTTATTTATTGTTTGAAATTTCATAAATTATTTTCCATATCTAGAAATCATGATTTTTTATAGTGTAATGATAGAATAAAATCAGTTTTAGTAGGACTCACTAACACCCTTATTATATTGAATACTGCTGTTTTTTTTTATATTGAACATAATACATAAATAAAAAATAGATCTTGGATTAGATAGGAATTAGATAGAGATCTTGGCTTAATGTTAATTTAGCTTAATGGTTAAGCAACTGGGCTCAAACCAGGAGACGCAAGATCGAATCTTGCATCAAATGTAATTTGTGTAACTATGTAATTAATTATTTCAATGCAATATATTCTGAAAGGTGTGATTTATAAATAAATATTTCCAATCAATTGTGTCATCCAATTCCACAAACCTGTCCTGAAATGGAGCACGTGTAAAACAGGATTTTAATCAATCAAAGATTCTATGGAAAATATAAAATAATAGTGAATTGAAGTGCATGTGAAGGTCGTCAAGAGGTTTTTTGAGTTAGCAAAAAGTGTCTGAAAGGCATATTATCTTATATAATTACATGTAATTGAGAGAAACCTCCTGTCATGTCAGTAATCATCATGACGGTGTTGCTTTGACCACAACTCATTTTTTATTATATTATTATTATTGACCTAAAATATTAAACTACAGATCATTGCCTCTGAACGATTAAGTTATTATTGTAAAAAGAAAAAAAATGTGAACACCAGAGGTTTCATCAGCAAATAAAGAATATTTTTCATTAAAACTTTAGCAGCTATTTAAGCTATATATTTATTTGAACATAATTTTAATAAAATTAAGTCGGGGAGGTTATAATTAATATGTATAATATTTTTTATTAAAATCCATATTTCTACTGTTTTGTTATTTTTTTTCTTAAACTGAGAATATTTTAAGGGGTTGTAGAGTATTGCAAGAATAAGAGAAGTATACAAATATTAAATATTTAAAAAATATATATTAATAGCACTTTTGGAATCGAGTTTGGGCCACCATCTTGGAATCAGTTGTTTCTGTAAAGTTCTCAGTAGTGAATTTCACGTGTGTATTTTGTCTGTAATACGTAATTGCTATTATGAATATTTTTTTTTAATATTTTAAATATTTATTTTTTTCCAATACCCACCAAATATTCTCAGTTATTTAAAAGTCCACCCTGTATATCAATTGATATTTACGTATTGCTTGCTATTATAAAAAATTATGACATCAACTGAGGTAATCCAAATAAAACATTATAAAGATTATTTATTAAATAGCAGTATTTTTGGGTAAATCTAAATTAGGTTATATATTTATGGAGTGAACTAATGACTTCATTAAAAACAATATTACAAAGTAAATAAAAATAACTTAATATTTTTTTAAACATATAATTAAAAATATAAAAGGATCGTCAATTTTATAAATGTGATCGTGTTCAACAATAAATTCTAAAATCTCACCTTGAAAATCCGGCTTTAAGAAACTGGCCCTTAATTCTTGTAAAACTCGTAACACTTGTTGTAGTTTAGATTTTATCTATCTATTTATTTATTTGCTAATAAAAATATATTTAAATTAACAAATCTTATTGTGATTTTGAATACTAGTGAGTTAAATAGAATAATATAGTCGAATAATAATTCGTAGCTGGTGGAAGCGCTTTTTTGACATTCACCGTAATATTTGTTTGCTAATCGGTTACTTAATTTTAATTAAAATATATTAATAATGTAGCTAGATACTAACTTATTAAGGTTCTTATAATCGAAGGTAGTTATTTAATGAATTAATATTTTTACAGCATTCAGGTGTAGGCGCCTTTAGAATTTACCTGTACAAAATTACAAGTATATTCCTGTCGATGGACAGGATATTTCAAGACTTATATTCGGTCCACTCATAGATTAGGATTGTATGGTTCCAAATATGTATTTATTGATGATATACATATATGGTGTTTTGTAATAGAGAGCGTGGGATATGGTTAACTGTAAATATTCACCATTAGCCACTTATCTTCAGACATATTCGGATGAAGACGTTTTGCTCCGCTTGTAAATTTAAACCGGTCGTATTTCTCCCAACCGTGTCATTTAATTATGCTGTATTTAAAAAATTAGCATATCGATTCCGATGAAGAAGGAAACACATTTTTAAACTCTCATTATCGCCACACAAATCGAAGCTTCTATTCGAAATCAATTGGCAAAATTTCCATAACGAAAGCGATGCTAATTTGTTGCTCAACTCTCGGGATTATTATTTTTTTATTAATGTGAGAATGTTTAATAGACATGTTTCAAATATATTTTTAAAACAAAAAGCAATTACTTGTTAATTAGTTGATACTTTTCTCTTTCATATATTCTTTTGTCCCAATTGAAGTTGCTGCAAATCCCATACATTTTACACATTCAACGCGGATTTGAGACAAGCTGATGTAAAATTAATACACGATTTTTTTTATAACAGATAATAATTTATTTCGGTATTGTAAAGTAAATTTAAAAAAATCATCTTTCAATAATACATGTCTTTCTCTAAGAAAATTGGAAAAATATATATGGTGCACTTGAACTAACTGACAATATTTTATGGGGTAGAAGGGAAAAATAATGTTTTTACTACTTACTTACTTCACAGAAACAGCCTATTTCAATGTGGTGGCCCAAACTCGATTCTAAAAGGACTATTAATATTTTTAATTAATAATAATAATACATTTTATTACCCTACTATAATAATTATTGCAATACTGATGACGATATAACTAAAGCTGGTTCACTGATGATTTCATTTATTTGACTCAATGCTATCGTATGTTTTAAATTAACATTATACAAACCAATTAATTTCAATCAAAACACCATGAATTATATTAACATGATAAGCACAAAGTGAGCGTATGTAAATAATTCACAAATGGACACATTTATTTTGTATCGTAATGGCCTCTGTGTTATCTACTAACAAGATCAAATATAACAAAACTAGTTTTTTTCCCCTAATTAATTAATTATCGGGAACTACTGTCAAACACAGGTTAGTCACTTTTGCTCCGGAAATGTTTCGACTATATATTTGACTTAACGATGACAATTTATTATTTTATGTTACAATTCGTGGTAATTTTTCAACGATTTGATATTTTACAGATTGTAAAAATTAATAACCGCATAAACACGTGGCTTTATTGCCATTAAATATTTAACTTTGTGCGGATTCTTCACTCACTTTAGATTGCTATCGAGATTGACAATACAGTGAAATGTGAACAATAAAAATCTTTTAATTATTATGTTTATTACTAATAATCTTGTGTGTTTCGCTATTTTTATCGCCGAATAACACAGCGATCTTATCAATGAACACATTTAAATACATATTCATCGCCATATTATATTAAATACATATAATCAGTATATAAAAGTAAACTGCTGCAGTTTGGAGGCCACCCAGAAGATTGGAAATATATAACTTACAAAGAATAACTAGGCAAAAGATTGGTTATTTAACTAGATTATTACTCAATAGTTGCCCATCACTAACCAGAATAGTGGATTTTCAAAAGAAAACAAGACAAGACAAAATATTTAGCTTAGTGTATTATGAAATTCGTCTATGGAAACAAAAGATTTTTTAATTAATAAGTGACAGTAACATTAAATGGTTTATCCCTCATAAAATTTTTAAAAAATCAATGGTTTCCCGTTCATTTTTCTGTGTATAAAATATACATTACCGACCGAAAACCGAAGATATATTTTATATATTCATTTATAAATACATACATTGTTATATCATGTTGCAGTACCACTAGAGCATTACGGAGGATCCCAAATCGCAGTGATGATAATAACTATTTTATTGATATTGGGTATGTGTTGCAAATTAATCCAAAGTAATAATTTTTTTTAAAGTTTATATTAAGTTTAAGTTTATTTCAAAAGGAAAAGGTTTTTAAAATTTTGATTTTTCTGACGCAACAACGTCTTAATTAATTTTCTGTCGGTGATTTTAACTATTACTAGTTACACAGGTCACTGACTTTATCAATATTTACCTTACAATACAGGAAATCAGAGTAAACCTGGATCAAGACAATCGATGTGTCATTATTTTTTATATTTATAATTAGCCGCCTTGTGGCCCAGTGGTTAGTGTAACGGATTCGTGAGTGAAGACTCCCGGGTTCGATTCACGGCACCGGAGTCACTTGGTAGATCTAGCTTAGCAAACTAGATCTTAAGTACTCATTGCTGTGTGGTGGCCTGGGAAACCATCTCTACTATATTCTCCCGTAAAGGCCAAGATGGCCCGGCCAACCCCTTATAAAGGGACTCCCGTCAATAGGGAAGGCCACGGTAAATACATATTTTTTCATTATATTATCGCGATACTGTCCTTTCGTTAAAATATTGTGATTATTGTATTAAAAGTCCACCCTGTACATATTATATATTGAAATGGTCAGTCAGTGTTGGCAAATTAGCTCTAGGTTATGTTGCATACATTATCAGTGAAATATCTACAAGCTGTATCCGTAAGACATTCCGAGATTGTTGTTTTGGTCTGCGGTCACCTGTGTTTTTTAGCAAAGTACCATTTTAATTTGGTGTGTTTTGTGTGCACACGGTCATTAGCTGGACATTCCAGGTGATCGTGGACACACACGCTGAGGGTCTGCGGTTCGATTCCGTGTGCCGTAATAAATTATGGTGGACCACTCTTGAATTATTGCCGATCAAACATCGATTTAATTGACCCTTAATTGTTTGCAAATCGGTGATCGGCTCAGGTGGGCGACCCTCCTTCATCACACCTCACAAAGGATCGGATAAACCGCAAATTAGATTTGATTTTCTTTTAATAATCCCACTATATGTTTTTCTATCCAAGTCACCACTAATATGTCAGCCCCAAATTTTAATAAAATATTTTATTAATTTATACTACAGTGGTACCTCGAGATACGAATTTAATTCGTTACGTGATCATCATCGTATGTCAAAACTATCTCAAAACAATTTTTCCCATACAATACCATACAAACTGCTATTAATCCGTTCCAGCCCCTTAAAAAGTCCTAGCAAAAAAAAATTGATTTCTTAACGCACCACGTGTTTTTGAATAAAAAAATTGTTTATGTACATTTTGAAAAATCTGCAATGGATAATTGGAAGGTGGATAATTTGAGGTTAAAATAAATTAACTAGTAATAACGCACATAATAAATATTTATTGATTTTTACTGGCGCGAAATTCTAGTAGTGATCTTTCATAAAATTATCGCGCATAAAAATTCGTATCACAAATTTTCGTCGTATGTCGAGGTAGAAATTCTTGAATATTATTCGTCGTATCTCAAAACATTCGTATGTCGAGGTACCACTGTATTTCAATTAAATTTTGGACCTTTCACAATTAATATTTAACTATTTAAGACACCAAATTATAAATTTATTCCATGTTAAAAACATTAATTTACAGAGATTAACTATGTGGAATTTTCATAATAAATACAATTTTTTTATGGCCAATTTATTTTCATTGGTGAATTGTTAAAATACAAAATCTAGAGAGTTTAAAATTAATATAATTGAAAAATCTGCCTAAATTAATTCCGAGTATTATATTTCCTCCATACATAATTCGTAATCGGTAGACGTGTTGTTTTTTAACATTCTACACAAGATTTGATTGTTAATTGCTTATTTGATTTAGAATAAAATATATTCATAATGTAAATTATTTACTATATATTTCATCTGATTTATATGAATAATTTAAACGATGGCCCAAATCTGCTAGTAGATTGTAATATTGAGTAGTTTCAGATTTTCCTGTTTTTCTTTTTTTGTTTTTGCAGGATCCGGTTATTGATGTAAACATTTCGGTAGGACGTGGCTCTAACAGTCTGACAACGAAGTCTATTGATATGTCGTAGTGTTGCCATATTATTTCATCTAAAAGCCAACGAGTTTTAAGCTTTATTATAAATTATTTTAAATTTAAATAAAAAAATGAACATTGAACATGACACGTTTTTTTTAACATTTAACGCAATATTTGATCACTAACTGCTTATTTGATTTAGATAAAATTATATATAATGTAGCCAGATTGTAATTTATTTAGTTTTTCATAAAAAGTTATTGATTAAATAAAATATTTTACCGTCTTTTTTAAATTTGCAGCATAAGCCCGATTCGATTCCAAAATTACTAAGAAACACTATACAGAGGATTTATTAGGAGCAAATAGATGCTTAAATAAATTTATTAACAAAAATTATCGATCAGCTATTGGGAATCATATTAATAAAATATATCGTCTCAATCTAGGTTAACTCTAATTTCCTGGGCTTTATTACTGACTGAGATCATCGCGAGGTGTATATTGAAAAGGTTTCGTTGTAGTCTCATTTATAAGCAATAAAATTATTTTGCATATCGATATAAAAGAGTATGGCGAATCGGTGGCATTTTAGAATGATATCAGTTCCATTAGGCATTAGTGTTGTTTTGAAAAAGGTGTCTTTTTGTATATAAATGGTACAAATGGAAGCATAAGATTCCTCCACACCGCCCACATTTACGAATATCAATTAAAATATTATGTGGAAGTGTTAGCGGAGGAGGACCAGCTCGATTAAATTGTATATCTTCATGCCATATTTTATTATTTGGACATTTCGGCAGACAACACGTGCTAGAATATTTTTAATTAAATATATATTTTAATAAAATTAAGAACTAACCCCTTAAACAATAGTTACACAGGTCACCGACAGAGCGGCTCTGGAAACGTAATAATAACCTAATGGATCGAAATTACCAATCGGGATTTTTATTAATATTATTCGATATTTTTAACCTATCTCTTGAATTTTTGCGATTGTAAAATGTATAGTTTCAAATGGAGAAATAAATTATCTGAAAACCACAATTTTAAAGTACGATCGTATTTTATTTTTAATCAGCGCTTTTAAGCTAGTATATATTGTTTTCAATGAAGATATTTTTTTTTGAGATTGCTTTATTTATCATTAATAATAAATTATCAATTCCTACAAATTATTAAAAAAAACCGTTTATCACTTTTGATAATACTAAATTCCAAAATATCATATAGAGGTATTTCTACAAGACTCTTACCATAATTATGAATCTAATTAATATAATACTATTAACCGAAATAAACAAAGGCAAGTGTTTTGTTTGAAATTATTAAAATTTTCTCATACATTTCAGTTGTTTTCCGTTCTTCATGACAAGTGAGTGATTTTATTTGATTTTGGATTGTTCATTGTGTTAATAATATAAAATACTGTAAATCATCCCAGGGATATGAACAGAAAAAACAGTTTCAATATTTAGATAATTAATATATATTTATAGATTATATATTTAAACTTTTGGATATTTTTTTTTCTTCTGAACATTAGTTAGTCTAATGAGCTTATATATTATAGAGGTGCCAGTAAGACATCAAAAACATGGGAGACAAGGATGAATTTATCACCATGTATTTCGTATGATAGCCGCTTGGGGCGCTGCTTTTGCCGCTCGTACTGTTTATCTGTCACTTGTCAATCGATTTACCAGTAATAATACAGGTAATGTATCGTTTACTCCCGAAACATTTACACGGTACACTCTAAACATTAAATATTTAAATGAAAAATATTATATTTAATAATTAACACAAAAAATAGTATTATTTCTTAATTTTGATGACCAGCTGTAAAATTATATTTTATTTTTTAAAACGCCAAATATTACTAAACAGAGGAATGAAGACAATCTAATGTTAATGTAAAAATTGTAACATTGAAATATTATAAAAATTAATTTATTAATAACACAAAACAATGACTGGTCAAATTTTATCAGTATGGTGAAATAAATATACGTATTTATTTAAAATTATTAAATTCGCCATAGTATTTACCTTATAATCCAGTAAATCAGAGTAAACCTCGATCAAGAAGACCGATCTTGATTTTATATTATTAATAGTCGTAATAACCGATCAAATCAATTTTTTTTTACTTTGAACTAATGACCATAGAATTTGTAGTCACGCGCCTTATTCCTTGAGCTATTAGGTATTATAAGTAAAATATATCACATTAGGAAGATTTTTTTTTATTGAGATTCATTAACTTGGAAGAAAGATGGCAATATTAATTTTACTATGTGTAAAGCTTGTAATTCCTAGGCGTGCGTCGTCGTATACGCATACCGTAAAGACGGTCATAGTGTTACTTTGCTGTACTTTTGATGGGTTTTCTGCTAATTAGTGCCTCGCCCGAGGCTCAGACGAGGCATTAACCAACGAAAAACCGATCAAAAGTGTAGCTAAGTAACTATACTATCGTATTTACGGTGACGTATGCCTGGGGATCCATCACTTTAAAATCAGGATTAAAATAATAACTATATGTCCAAAATGTGGAGTATATGGACAATAAGCGCTCGTATTATATCTTTTAAATATTCCGCCGAAATTCCCATCTTCATTTATATATATTTTGTATTGAATTGCTGTGGTTTATGATTCATTCAGCATATAGCTTCGATCAAATTCAATGAGGCGAGGGTGTATTTGTTCGAGGAAAAATGTTAATACGAGCAGTTTCCTCGAAGGCCACCGAATGTCTGGCCTTTTTGTCACATTAAGATGTTTAGAAACGACCTTGCGGCAGATGTTTTGTATCGTTTAATTCGATTTTGATTCACTTTTAGAGCCGACAGTGGTGACAGATACACCGCCATAAATCCGCCATAAAGTGTGCGTGCGGTCACCCTAACGCCCGTATTACAACCAACATTTTGTATATTATTCACATACATTCTCAAACTGTTTCTATTTAAAATAATGCCACACTTAGTCTATTTTATATAAATAATATAATGAACGTGGTTGTAGTACGTGATATTGTATTTATTGACGTTAGTTGAATGTAATATACGTCGTGATTTTTTTCACCATGAATGCATTACACAATATAACCAATGAACTTATATCTATAGAAGTGTCATGTGTATTGTTTTTTCATAAATTGGAACATAGCCTCACACATATGCGGGCTGTGGTCACCTGCAAATTCTGTAGTCCCTTTTGATGTACGCCTAGGAATCACAAGCTTAAATCCAATAGCTCAACGGAAATAATTTATTAAAAACTTAAAGGCCAACTTTATCCAAGGGAAGCTAAATAAAATAGGTGAGATTTACGCATTGTCAAAAAAAATATTTAACCACGTTTTATTTCTAAATGTAAAATCACCGATGACAGGTTGTTTGTATAGTTTAAGATATGGCGTAAACGGTCGTGATTAGTTATATATTTTTTTGCAATATATTGTCGTCTTCCTCGGCTATAAATAAATAAAATGCATGCATACATAATAATGCAAAACACTGTTGTTTTATTAAGTAGTGACAGCGTGACGGTGATTTGTCAAATAACACAAAAACGTATCTACAAATAATACGTTTTTTAATTAAATATGTTTATCAGAAGTGAATTTATAAATATATTATATGAAAAAAATCTAATATAGCATATTAAGAATGAAAGTGTCTATTGAAAATGAAAACCAAACCTATTTTTTTACATGAAAATACATATTTTATAATATTTAGACAAATATTTATTTTCTTCTATCTTATTTTCTTGTAATTGTCCAATTTGTTGATTTATTTTTGTGTTACTGATCTATGGAATGTATGTATTAACTAGGGTAATTTTAATTGAAACTTTCTTGGTTTGTTTAATAGGACGGTTATATCTTGAGTTTTGATAAAATAAAATAATTTATTTATGTACTACTACGTATGCATTTCAGCTCATTTTGAGAACGGGAAGTGGGTGAAATAATTTATAAATAAAATTATGAAATCACATGCGGGTAGAGGGGGTTAAATAAAGGCTTTTTTGGGGATTCTAATTATTTGCATACATACATATATTTAATATAAATATGTATTTAGCGAGGCGAGACCACACGCGAACTATTGCAATGGTGGCAAAGGCGAGGTGTCCAAGTGAAGCCACCCGCGGTGTGTTCTTCTTCTCTATACGACCTGTCTAATAACCGAATGATGATTATAATAATAATAATATTATCATCATCAGACCTATTTTATGGCTGTGTCATTTGCCGCCCTCATTCGCCGTGAAATCAATTCTATTCCACATCTCTGCAGGCTCATCTCATCTCTTGCTAATGAACAACACTCATGGGACCACCTAATGTGCTATTATTCTCTGCTTGCATTCACACTTATAATATTATCACATTGCTTTTGTTTATTTGGAATTATTTGTGTGTATGTGGAAAATGCATATTAGTTAGGGAATTATATATATAACAAGGCTAGATGACAAGAATACTTCTAAACCCTTAGTTTATATTTTATTACATCATTCTTGTATAGGATGGATTTATTCTAATAATTCTGAGGTTTGGAATCACCTCTTTTTAATGATCATAGTTTAAGATAAAAAAATCCCTCGAAATATCCAAACCCTTAAAATATCAATATAACGAATTTTCTTCATTCCACTTGAGATTCGTTATATGAAGGTTCCACTACAATATATTTCCAGGTCCTCACTGAAAAAATAAACAATGCTTAATGAAAAAACAACAATCCGATGACTTATTAACACAAAACCGTATTTACAAAAATAAATATGCAGTTTTACTATAAATAATCTTGACTAATTGTAACCCAAGTTGTATTAATAACAGAACCTTATTTATAAAGTTATTATAATTCAATATGTATTAAATTAAATAAAAGCACAAAAATATTCAATAATTTGTAAAATCAAATATGACACTAATATTATAGCATTATATTGTTATTTGTAGATTTTATTTTCTTCCCATCTTCATGTCAAATAAAAAATAAAATTTCTCATGTTAGTTAATGGTAAAAAGATTTATATATTCTGTACATTGTAAGTCTAATTCTCATTGTTGTGCTGATGATGATGATTATAAAAAAAGCAGAGGAATAAGTGTATTTTTTTTCCATTTATATTGTTGTTAACAGTGTGTAAAATAAAATATTATTAATAATTTGGAAGCTGAAATTGTTAAACGTGTGTGTATGTTATATGTGCAGTTCCCTTAACCATCAGTGTTACCAGATGGAAGAATTATATTTTATATAATTATTTTACTACAATTAATACATATCTAAAATATATAATAGCAACAGTATTAAAACGCCTCATACTAATGTTTTCTCGATAGTATATTATTGTATCCAGTCTTGCAACAAACACGTGCTTCATTTAAATGATTCTGACTGGAACAAACATTATACTATATCGGAAATTAGAAGCTATTCCAAATGTATGAAGTGCATGAAAATATGGTTCATTTTAAAACATCATTTAACCTATTAATATCTAAATGACAATTATCAAAAAACGGTATTTATCGGGAAACTCGCTTTTTAAATATTGTGATGAGTGTTGTCATCATATAAAAGCGTATTAAATTATTGTATTTATAATGTACTTTGAAAATTCAAACATCTTCTGAATGAAAAAATAAACAACTTATTACCGTCATAAAAAAGCAAGCTTAAAATAAAAAAAAAACATTAACAAATTGGAAATTTCAATTAAAATTAACCTAGTTACTCATATTTTTTAAACAATATCCACGAGATATTAAAATTAAGGAAAGGCTTAATAATGTGTTATTAACACGAAAGCACAACTTATTTTTACAAGAGTAAGAATTTATTTTGTATTTAAAATCTAAAATAAGTCATAGTTGAGCTTCTTACTTAAACTACATTATTCATATTAGGATAACGCCCAAACAATGAATTGATTATTACTTTAAATTAAAAATTTACACTAAATTATACATAAGGTTAGCTTTTGTTTTTTTTTTAGTTGATTAAAAATTGTCTCAATTATCAAAAATACACTTTAAGAAGCTATGAATGATAAATTTTAATATATATTGGGTTATTTTTTTTTTAGTATTAATTCATAAAAACGCCTTGGATAAAATCATCTTCCTAAATTTATAGTTTTAATCACTGTAATTACTGAAATAAGTTAGTGTCTCAAATGAAAATCCAAGATGATGCTTAAACTTTATTTCAATATTGGACATTGCAACGGCTACGTTTTATTATGTATGTATTATGTTTATTATTTTACACCGTAATAGCTCAAAAGATAAAATATATAGGAGTAGATAAAATAAGTCAGGAGATAAGGCGTGTGGCTACAAATACTATGGTCATGGGTTCAAATCCCGCTCAAGTCAATTTTTTTTAAAATTGATTTGATCGGTTAATACGACTGGGGAGGTCGGGAAAAATATTAATAAAATCCTGATCAATCGTCTTGATCCAAGTTTGCTCTGAATACCTGTATTGTAAGGTAAATACTGATTATTAAGTCGGTGACCTGCGTAACTAGTAATAGTTAAGATCACCGATAGACAATTAACACGTTGTTGTGTCAAAAAAAACCTCTCAAAAAAAGCTCCTCGGGGCGTAAATAAATAAATAACTTTATCATTGTATTATGTAACAACATAATATATTTATTATAAAATTCAAATAGCTTATGATAACGATTATGAGTGCTCCATAAAGCAAAGAAACCAGTTTAAATTAATAATATACTCAATTGACAATTTTGTGTTTGAGGCGGGATATAAAAGTGCAAAGGATTAATAAAGGTTTTGAAATAAATCTAGAGTCAAATTACCATTATAAAAATCCATATTAAGTGAATGAAAAATATGAGTGACAGGTTCAAGTCAAAAGAGTACGCGGCGTATTATTTGAAAGAGCAAAGCAATATTTAATTAGGTTTCGACGTTTGTTTATTTTCCAATCGAAGCCGAAACCATTGATCGAGTTTCGAGTCGAGGGATCCGAATAAACGGGGGTATCTTTCATGGGGTTTTTTGTAGGGTAAGAGACGCATTGAGCTCAGTTGACTCACAATGGTGATTAGTCGCGCCATAAGAAGCCCATCAATGGCGATCGATGGAATAATGAAGACTTTTTTTATACACGGAGCTGAACCACCATTACATCCTGTTTGTTGGGCCTTTGTGAGATGTGTGTGATGCTGATGATACTGATGATGCTGCTAGTTGCTCTTCAAGATGTCTTCATCCAATACCGTCACCTTATCTTTCAATCAAGCCACTTTTAAACGTCACGTTTACTACTGCTTCAAATAAACACAACCTCCCCTTAATATAAACTCACTGCTTCAAAACCCAAAATACATTTAATAAAATGTCTCGATTTTTATACTTTTACGAATCAAACAGTCAAACTAACCTTCTTTAAATGGATGTGATTGGTGATATCTCGCCTCTGATCCTATATATTAATTTAACAAAAAATAGTTACTATTCCAAACTTATCAAGAATAACGCAGCGAATGAATGGAAATTTTAATAGTACAGTATAATATGAGTTTCATATACATATTTATACCCATTGATAGTTCGCTGCGAACTAATTTTGATATTTTTTTGTGAGTTTGAGCGATAATGTGCGTACTTAAAAAATTAAATCTCTTAAAATTGTGGTAATAAGAATGACTATAATGTAGAATATCGTAGTTAACTAAATAATTACTATATCAATTTTTAAAATGGTGATTTACTTAACATTAAAAGTGTTTTTTGCTTAACAAGTGAGCATATTTTTTACAAATTGTGTGATTTTTTTGCAAAACAATCTTTTTGTTAAGTACGGTATTCCTGTTTTTTTCTTCATATTATACTATAAAAACAATCGGGAGACAGTCAAGTTTATATTTATTATAGAAGGGATTTCTAGCAGACATAAAACAAACCTAAATCCCATATTGTAATATTTAAGGCAAATTGTCTTTATATCTAGTTTGTTTTTATACTTCGATTCAACATCTCCTATTTCGATTAAAATAGGGAGATTATGGCCTCACATTTTATTGTAAAAATAAATCTTGCCTTTTCTTAGAAATGTAAATATAATTTTTATGTCTCTTTTGCTTTCACATATTCTGTTTACCCATAAAGCCTACTTTCCTCTTAGACAATTTTTGAGACACGTGTTGAATTTCGTATAACTTATCTCTGCTTGTTCAATACTTTTGATTATTGGATTCCAAGCTTACTAAGGCTAGGTCTGTGATTTATTATTTATTTTAATTAATTAAGCCTTTACTGTGTGACGTAACACCAAAGGCCTCCGTTACAAGGATGTGTATTCCCCTAGTGTTATATCAGGATAAAGCATCGAATTAGGAATAAATCCATGAAACCCCAAATTGAATTTTACCAAAATGGCTACAATGCCTCCATGACTAATGTGCACGCTTTGGGTAAAGAATACCAACCTTCTATTTTACCCTCATTTTGGAATAAACCTTGTTGTATTTTGGAATGGAATAAAAAAATAGTTACATTATCATCAATTTATTAATTGTAAAAATTTTCTCCATTGGATTCGATGAACAGTACAGTACAATAATTTGATAATTTAAAATGCGAATGATTTTATACAATTAATATTCATAAGCGTAACTTTAAACAAGCTCATTTTGAATTGATTACAAGGACAATTTAGTAAATTGATTGAAATATTTAATACATAAAAAAGTGATCACAAAACAATAAGGGCGAATTTTATTTACAAAGTTTACACATTATTTACATTAGAAATTATATTAAGTGAATCGCTTACATTTGTTCATAATATACACACGACAATACAAACGAAGCATAAATAATCGTACATACTAATTTACGTTCATACAAAATATTTTACGTAGGAATGTTTCGTAAGAAAGCGGACAATCAGAGAATGCGTGTGAAAATTTTAAGTACAACAGATAAAAAAAACTAAATATTTAAGAAACTGAAAGTGAACAATTATATAACAATGCTTGACATCTGCCTCGTATTTATTATAAATAAAAACGATAGACACGAAATGCCGAGGGGTAAAATGAGATACTTTCGAAGTTGCTGATTTTACACATCTTAAAAATTATTTAAGTATATAAATAATAAACAAACCAACAGAATGCAGTTCTTTGAATTGGTCTGAATGTGAAAAAAAAACACAAAACCATGGAGAAATGCTTCAGTCTTATTAGTTCTAAAAGTAGTCGAATATCAAATCCTGGATATGGAGCAACCAATTAAGACATTAAATAATAAAATCCTAGGTCGTGTTTAAATAGACGCGCATTAATACATATAATCTAAATGGCCTCTTATTAACTAAATGCATAAATACATGTTGCGTAAGATCCTAGATCTAAAATCACAATTTATTATATTTTACACATATATTCGATTACAATAGAGAAACCTGTCGAGCCTTCTCTCGCCGCCATTGCGGGTCCACACTAAGTGCGCTTATGACAAATATAATTGATATGTGAAGGCCGCTCTGATCTCGTTTTCAGCAAGATCTGGTACTGTGTATATTCTAAATGGAAATTGTCATTATGGAAACGATAACGAACGTTGATGTTTATCAGTTTCTAGATGCGTGACATGCCGACTAGACGTTTCTGTCTGTCTATTGATGTCGGAATCCGTGTCTTTCTGGTTTTTTCCCATCGTACTCTCGTGAACGAGCCGAGGCTTTAATGATATTTAATTGCGAACACGGTGGAAAAAAAATTAACTCGCCCGACAAAAAGCCGATAACTAACGAATCTGACAATTGAGGCAATTAATAAAATTAACCGTTGACATTCGAAATAAAACCGGTCGGGGAACCTTCGTCCCGTAATCGGGATCGCGTGTATTATGGTGGCGGCGACGACTCTAATTCACGATTAAAGCTTCAAAATAAATACAAAACGACAGATTTAATAATACGACGAGTGCCATTGTTTGTTCAGTCTAATCACTCAGTCTGCATACGTAATATTTGGCACTAGAGTCAGATTCACAGTTTATAAACACGTGTGGACGATCTTCTTCGTCCGACACACTTTACACTTGACTTCGCAACACCAGTGGAAGATGCAGGCGCACCTTTCGACCACCATCATCTCTTGGGTTCTGTATCCTCTGCCGCAACATAGCAAATCGCACCCGTCGACCCCGATCGACGTGTCGTTGCAATGTCTGCCGTGTGTACCCTGGATGCCCAGTTTAGGATTTTTCTCGCAGAAACCAGGCGATGACTCCAAATAGACCAGATCCTTTGCTCCCGGAGGCTTGTGCTCCGGATTGGACGGCTTCAGATGGAAGTTATACCGGTTTCTCTTGTGACCGTGACCGTGCGCCCTCGAGTGAATACTGTTGATAGACGGTGAGTTGAGGGTCGGCCCTGGTGGAGCTAGATTCTCATTACTGGCCCTGTGACTGTTGCTGATCATCACTCTGGAAGCTCCATCGAAACGATCCTTCAAATTGTCGCCAATGCTTCTAAAACTGGGCAGCCTCATCCAACAGGTCTTCACGGTGCAACTGCCAGACATTCCGTGACATTTACACTCTTGACGCATCTCCGCCTGCACGTGCTGTGAACAAAAAGAAAACATCACATTATAACACTTCCATGCCAAGCAAAACAATCATCATAAACAAATGCCAAAAAAACAAGCTCCCAAGGGGTTAATATATGTGTGTGTTTTTATGTGATTTAAGTGTGGGAAGAAAAATGTGAAGTAGACAAAATATTGGTGACCGATGACAGCGGTCTACATAAACAAAAAGTTCTATGACTAACAAGTTACGTGTGCTGCATGTGAAATAGGGTCGAGGCGTGTGGTTTGAGATGCTTCTATATATATATATATATATTTAATATCGATAATCATCTATTTCGTTAAATATAATATACGGTATTGTTCGACACGGGCGGTCCAATGAGGTGGTGTCGTTGTTCCTCAATAATATATACGAGGTATAGTGTTATGCTAATGTGTGTGAAGCCCCTATATATGAGGCTATATACAGGTACACAGAGGTGTTATATACTTCGCTTATTGGTCCGTTAATATATTATATATTTGCATAATAGTGACACGGTAAAAGCTCAACCTTGCCAAGTAATATTCACGTCATATATATATTCAATTGAGACATCGCTATGCAAATAAGAGAGCTTCACTCACCGCCACATTCAATCAACATATCAAGTAGGCTGCAGGGGCTTTCAAGTGAAAACGTTTATTGAAATGAGTGCGGATGTAAGGGTAATAATATGTCCAGGTTGGTGGAGCACCTGTCCGCCTGATGCAAATGGCGGGTGTGTCATTTAGGCAAATTGTCACAGAGCCGCCATATTGTCATGTCATTCAGTCATTCAGTCAGTCAGTCAGTCAACGAGGCTCGTTAAGTATTCCTCACAAGTCACCAGCGACGCACAATTTGCTCTTTTGCATACAACAATACATGAACACCGCCACTGGGAATCTTCAATGTATGTACAATAGGATCATTTGTCGACATGCCAATACCAATAATATGATTGGCCTTTAAAAATAAAATTAATTTTCAAATGTAAGGTTGTAGTCCATACGCTTACTAAGACTGTTGAACTGCATTTTTTTCTCATTTCTCACCTTTTCATAGATATAAACATAAGATATCGCATGAGTGGCTAAATGTGTGGTTAGTTCAAAAACATCAGTTACCTGGCAAACATTATACTGTAAACATGTCTCTTCATATCTTCAGTTATATTTCACAGTAAAATGGGTAAATGCATTGTTACTACATGTCATATGGACTCAAACATACACTCAAATACATCTAGGCTCACTTTTTACCAAACACTACTTCTTTAACATGTTTCAAATATTGTTGCGTTTTAATAATTATAAATGCCTGAAGGCTGCCGCCAAAGTATTGTCACAGCCACTATCAGGGATCACTATAAATGTGTTGAGTGAGGGAGACACACTTATGCCTTTATCGAATAGGAGAGAAGAGTGTAACAATTAGAATAGATGATTATATATATATATATTAATTTTAATACAAAAAGTAGGAAAAATTGGCTTACAAGATTAGAAATTTTTGTAGGTATATATTTTTTTAACGAATTACTTGTATTCTTTGTCATTTTATTTAATTAACTAATTGAAATCATGGATAAGTAAATCCTGTACACTTTTGTGCGAAATGCACGTACTGAAGTTTCAATTGTCAAGTTTTGGGGTGATATTTGGATTATGTCTAATTTACAATATTTTTTGTTAAAATAAAAGGAGTGATAACTATGTTTTAACTTATTATTTAATATGAATGTAATAATAAAAGTAACGTACCGCTCGACCAGCTTCATTGTTGTGCAAGTTCATCTTCTCTCTAAGGTTTCTGCCCCTTTCGCCAGTATCGACGAACTCCCTGGAGAACTTGAATCCAAATGCAATGTTATCAGAGCAGCCACCCCACTCCCAGTCCCTGACCCCAGCAGGTCCTGGAGAATGAATCCCAGTTGGAGCCCTCGACTGATGACTATAGTCACAAGTACATGACTCTATACTGCCTTCAGCACAAGCCCTGGCAACTGCGTGTGTCACCGCTGCACTCGTTATCGCGTATATGAACGCTGTTTCTCTGCAACCTGTACAACAAAACAAAACGATTAATATTTAAATAAATGCGCCATTGTGTGTGGTGGGACAAAACGGTCAAGGGATTCAGCCCATTCCGATAAATACCCGCTATCGAATTTCGGCTATTGAAAATATCATGGGCGTTAACTGACCGCCCCTTCCGCTCTCTATAAACTCTTTTCTTCGACATATGCCAATTCGAATACAAACATTAGCATTTTATACGCTCTCGAATCGTGTGTTTTTGTGAGTCATATTTATATGGCATGGGGAATAAGTTACGCTCGTTGGACAGATATGTCGCATCTCAGAATAGACAATTTATATGCGAAGACAATTCGCCTTTAAATTGCCTCCGAGAAGAGAAGCTTCTCCACGTCACCTATCAATCTGGTGGACAAAAATGCGAACCAGCCTGCACACTTTTTAGTCCCGGTTTCGTATGTTTGTTTGTCCAGTTTGTCTTTTTTGGGTGCCCGTGACGGTTGAGAAAAAAAGCCTCATATACACTGCGAGGAATCACAACGCAAGAAATACTTTCTCAAAGTTTCGCATGAAAAGAAAAACAACAACACAAATAATTGTGTTGTAAAAAAAATCCACGACTATTGTTTATTATTTTTTGTATGGCAGTAATTAATTTTTAATATAAAATATAGTTTTGTTCATTATAGTGTGTTGGAAGAGTGAAAGCGGACATCGATCGCAGACTGTCTTCTGTGATTTAGTATGTCTCAGAGCAAAGGAACGTACGCATTACTACACTATTTGAAAACAAATATAATATAAATTTATTTTTTATGCTTGCCTAATTGGAGGCAATAATATCGTGACCGCGTAGTTTTATTTGGCTACTAATAACGGCTAATGAACCGGACTGTGATATCATCAATCCGGTCTATTCAACATTATACCATTACTTATGTCATTCAATTAGACGAGATCGCCTGTCGAATTTAATAGGCACATTCAATTATTCACATGCCTTTTCAAATCATCAGATTAGATCATACTGTATTTACAGATTTTACGCTCGGTCATGTCGTCAACCGAAATGTATCAAGTTATTTTTATATATGATTGTATTGTACGGTGATAGTAGTATCTCCCGGGAGGCCTCGCCGCCCCCTGGGGCTCCGACATGGGCGCTCTGCACTGACCACAAGATTTAAAGGGGCCCGTTAAGAGATCTCATTGATGATGATGCTGATATTGCTCACAATTAAGCCACAACATGATTTACACCCACCGCTATTTGCGCACACCCATCCACCAGCTTTACTTTTACAACCGTTTACTCCGCCCCCGAGACTCCCTCTTTCTCACTCGATATTTTCCAACGAAATGTATGCGTATTATTAAAGATATTTTAATCCATTATTGCGTGCCAGTCGACTTACTTTGTATGAAGTCATAAAGGCCGACTCTTCTACTCCGACTGGTTCATTATTACTTTTTAATTTCGCCCTCTTGCACAACTTGGGATCTTTACGATCGCTGAGCTTTTAATAAATATACATTGAGGTTTTAACACGACCTACATGCGCGTATTTAAAAGTACTCGGATAACCTGAAATTATTAATGCTTAACCCTGAATCTAATTACTCTGAGGGAGGGATTCCAAAAAATATCACGAAATAGCTAACCAAAACGGATGGAGGATAAAACTACTAATATTTTATTACGATTAAAAAGCTTACACCAATATTAAAAAATAAAAAAAGATAAAACTTGTTAAATATTACGTTCTTGAAAAATATTTTTTTTTGGGTTAATATTTCCATTAAAAATAATAAATACATTCAATTAATATTTATTAATACACCCATAAAAATAAAATAATGGTTTTAAATCAACCAGCGTAATAGGTCAGGGGAAAAAATGCGTGGCTACAAATACTGTGGTCATGGGTTCAAATCCCACTCAAGTCATTTGATTTGATCGGTTATTAAGACTGGGAGATCGGCATTAATATTAATAAAATTCTGATCGTCCGGCTTTATCCCGGCTTACTTTGATTTCCTGGATTGTAAGGTGAATACTGAGGCGATGATTAAGTTGGTGACCTGTGTAACTAGTAATAGTTAAGATCACCGACAGACAATTAACACGTTGTTGTGTCTAACAAAATCAAAATTTGTAAGATAAATAAATATATTGCGTCTCAAAAATCTACTAGTTTTCACAAGGTTGATAGTGAATATTATATTTTCTGTGTGACACATCTCCATTTTAAAGGCTAAAAAGAACATTTATACCATAGAAATGGATATGACTGATCGCTAGCACTAATTAATATAATTACCAGCGTGATAGCTCAGGGGATAAGACGCGTGGCTACAAATACTGTGGTCATGGGTTCAAATCCCACTCAAGTCAAGAATTTATAAAATTGATTTGATCGGTTATTGCGACAGGAAGATCGGGAATGATATTAATAAAATCCCGATCGATCGTCTTGATCCAGGTTTACTCTGATTTCCTGTATTGTAAGCTAAATACTGATTATCAAGTCGATGACCTGTGTAACTAGTAATAGTTAAGATCACCGATAGACAATTAACACGCTGTGTGTATAAAAACCTCCACAAAGAAAGCTCCATCAGAGATGTAGGTTCTCTGGTATTCCAGACGACTGTGTTCTCTTAATAATAAAAAATACAAAAATATTGTATTTCTTCGATATGTTGGGACATCCTTGATATTGGATATGCAATCCTTTATCGACGTCTTCTTAATAATGCAATAATCAACTAATGAAGTCGTCTCCTCCGAGGGCCGGTTCAAGATCGAAATGAAGATTAAAAAAGTTGTTTATACAAAAGCAAAGCACCTGGAAAGAAGCCCCGCCGTGTGACCCTTGACCCTTAATGAAGCGTGCTTTAACACGTGTCCATACACGTGTATAGCTCTTAAAATAAAACATTGAATTTGCCTAAATCATAGTATCCCAAACAGGACTTATCGGATTATGGGATGACCCTAAATAGATATAATGTATAAAAGAAGCGGTGTAAGGTTACATCGAGCAGATGTTCAAATACATATTATTCGGAGCACTCTATTTCGAAGCCGGAACACTTTTTTACACACTTCAAAACTTGGCGCCGAGAATATTTTAAAATTACTATTATTCGTGTAGAAGTGTAGACTCTTGAGAGCTTTCGAGGGTGTTATTTATGATTGAATTTGTGATGGTTTGACAGTGTATTTGTCAATGTTAGCTAAACGGTAGATCGAATTGGTTGTAGCACACGATGATGATGGATAAGTTCCAATTATTTAGTTCCTGCTGGTGATGGCTGCCACGCCCAGGATACTTCGTTCACCACCACAGGACAAGTTCATTGAGGAAGTCTTCGAGCTTGACGAATCGCTGAAAGACTCTCAGCGGGAAATGGGCCTTCTCACCTTCGGAATGGAACCTTATGGTCCGAGTCGAGGGTGGTCTCGACTGTTTGGCCCTTTTTGTCTTTCTCCCATACAAAGTATCACTTTGACCGATATTCGATTGTCTACAACGGTACTATATTGGATATTTGACAAACTTTCGCCCCACATTGTGTACGTCCCTAAATTTATATAATTTTGGTGGATTTAATCTTTCAGCTCAACAAGGAGGCTCTGTCTAATTTAATTAGCGCCTTATCTTAATGTATTATTATTCATTAGCCGCCTTGTGGCCCAGTGGTTAGTGTAACGGATTCGTGAGTGAAGACTCCCGGGTTCGATTCACGGCACCGGAGTCACTGGGTAGATCTAGCTTAGCAAACTAGATCTTAAGTACTCATTGCTGTGTGGTGGCCTGGGAAACCATCTCTACTATATTCTCCCGTAAAGGCCAAGGTGGCCTGGCCAACCCCTTATAAAGGGACTCCCGCCAATAGGGAAGGCGTCACGATATTTATTTAATATTCATAATTGAGGCAAAATCAAGCCACAGTATCTATGTTCAGAATTTTACAATACGGCTTTTTTACTAATAATAGGATCAGAAGACAAGGCACGTGGTTACAAATACTATAGCAATGAGTTGAAATCTTGCTCAAGTCAATC
>JAGTTH010006646.1:0-18882 GCA_022606485.1 Agraylea sexmaculata | reverse complement strand
AAAAATTGTTTTATGTTAATATGTCAAAGAAATGATAAAAATCCCCCTGATTAATTATAACAATAATTACATTTAAACTTCTGACCATATTTAGAGCTCAATTTTATTCTATTAACTCATGCTTTTCTATGTTAAGATTTTTCAAAAAAATGTTGAAAAAAGTCTTGAAATTCCTAATTGAATGTTAAAAATGATCAAAGCAAATATCGCAGATTTGAGTAAAAAACATTACACTCAAATGACTAACTTCCCGACTAACCCAATCATAAGACATGTAAATAAAACCAAATATGCCTCGAGGAAAAGTTCATTTTACCAATGAACTTCCAAAACTGATATTAATAAAAAAAAATCAAATAATCCCTAAACAAATTGTTATTTAGTTTTTAAGCGTTATATTTTGTAATTGTTTTGTTAATATTGCTTTTATCGTTGTTATTATTTATTAATCTTCAAAGTTGTAAAAGGGTTTTTATTTTTTTTATCATTCTATCTATAATTAAATACTATTACTCATGTCAAAATTAAATAAATTATATATAGTTAAAGGTAAAAAGATGTATAAACTCTGTACAAGAGTAAGAGAAACGACTCTATGTTGCCATTGTTAATTTATTCTCAGTTATAGTTATATGTATGATTGCTTGAAATATAAATGAAAGCGTTGAAAAATTACATATTTTTTAAAATAAAATTGTACTATAAGTATTTATATTAATTATAATAAAATATCCAAGAGTGGCATTTGTCGCGGGTCTTATTATGCAAGTGGCGTTTCTTCAGTTGTTGAAAAGCTCGTGTAAGTTTTCAGGCTGAAGAAACAGGCTTAGTTTATTTTGGTTTACTGAAAGAGTGTTGTAGCCAAAGGCGTGTTTCAGTTTTGTTCCACCGGATGCAGCCAAGTTAGTCTTCTTGACGCCATTCTTCTTCATCCTCACTCCACTTTTCTATTTGAATGAGTGACCATTGAATAAATGTCATCGAATATTTAATTATTATATCAAAGTGGTCGTTTAAAGTAGCATAGTTATTATCGTAATTAAGGTGGCTTTACACTTAAACTACGGTAGTTTGCACGCTTAATACCAGTAAATTAATCCTTATATATGTATATATGTTGCGTGTATACCACCGTTGAGTAAAGACGTATAGTAAAGTGCTCCCGCATGGTGTCGCAAGTTCGAAAGTGACGAGTGCACAAGTGACACAACCACCAAACCGGTCTTGCTCCAATTTCTCCTGTCCGGTATCATACTGTTCACTTATATTACACTGTAATTTCTCCACACTATATACAAGACAATGGAACTGGATCATCAATGTCCTGTTGCCGCATCGACTACAAATACGCTAGATTCTTGGATCAAAGCCCCGACAAAAACAAAGAGAATATCCAGTCCGGAGACTGCCAGTAAAGCCAAACAGGCATGCCCAAATAAGAACTGGCTTGCTGTGCCAACAGCAAATCGCTTTCAACAATTAGAAGACAAACAAGAGGAGCAGGCGATTGGCAAAAATACGCCAAAGCCACCACCTATATTTGTGCACGCAGTAGAGAATATAAAACCACTGACAGACTTCTTAGAGCAAGTAGCTCAAGGAGCATACTACATTAAACAGCTGGGTAAAACCCAAGTAAAAATACAGATCACTAAGTCTGAAAAATATATACCTGTAATCACAGGTTTAAAAAATAGAGATACCGAGTTTCATTCGTATCAGACGAAAGAAAGCCGATCATATAAGGCTATAATAAAAAACCTTCACCACACGGCAGATATCGCCGAAATAAGCGAAGAGCTCGCAAGTCACGGCCATGATGTTATCAGAATAACAAACATGTTGCAAAAAACAAACAAAACCCCACTGCCTATGTTTCTTTGCGAATTGAGACAAAAAGAGAATAACAAAGAAATTTTCAAAATTGACACCATACTTAGGTGTAAAGTCGTAATCGAGCCACCAAGACCTCAAAAAGAGGTCATACAATGTAAAAAGTGTCAAAGATACGGACACACCGCGAAATATTGCACCAGGACTCCGCGTTGCGTAAAGTGCGCAGGTGAGCACGCAACAACTGATTGCAACAGAACAACAAGAGACAACAATGTGAAGTGTGTCAACTGAAACGGGAATCACCCAGCAAATTATAAAGGTTGCGAAACACGCAAAAAGGTACAAACAAGCCAATTCCCCGTATTAAGAAAGAAAATAATTTCAAAACAGACAAACAACTTGACTAACACTACAACTTTCAAAACCAATGACATACCAAAGTCGTATGCTCAAGCCACCAAAAATATCGAGCCAACTCCCGAAAAACCACAAGACAATATTATAAATAATTTAATAATTAAAATGGACAAACTCATTGAACTTGTCATGAAAACCATGGACAACATGACACAGATCATGGCAGCTCTTGTCCTTAATAAAAAATGATTCCATTATTAAAAATATGTCTTTGGAACGCCAACGGTCTTGGACAACATAGCCAAGAAATAAAATTATTTTTAAAAGAAAAAAACATTGACATAATGCTTATATCGGAAACACACTTTACCGAAAAAGCTACATAAAAATTCCCATGTATACTATATATACGACGAATCACCCCGATGGAACTGCGCATGGCGGAACAGCAGTGATAATTAAAAACACTGTGAAACATCATCTCACTGAAAAATATGATCGAGACTTTCTCCAAGCAACCACAATTGCTGTCGGAGATCCAAATAATTATGTATATATATCGGCTATTTACTGCCCACCCAAACACTCGATTAAACGAGAACATTTTGACGATTACTTCAGAACACTTGAAGCGGATAAATTCATCGCAGGTGGGGACTTCAATGCAAAACACCAACAATGGGGGTCTAGACTGGCCACACCCAGGGGGAGAGAACTGTATAAAAGTATGGCAAACAACAAGTTGACTCATCTATCGACTGGTGAACCAACATATTGGCCTACAGATAGAAGAAAAACACCGGACCTCATAGACTTCTGCGTAGTAAAAGGAATTCCAATCGAAAGACTGAGCGCAGAATCTTGCCTCGATCTGTCATCAGATCACTCACCTGTTATTATTAAATACAGTTTGCTACAACCAATTATCAAACCCAGTAAATTTACACTCGGTAACCGTCACACAGATTGGGAATATTTTAGACATATCTTAAATGAAAATTTGAAATGTGATATACCATTGAAAACAGAAGACCAACTTAACACCGCAGTTATTCACTTTCAAAATCAAATTCATTCCGCAGTGAAAAAGCCACGCCCAATATGTCAAAAAAACCACACTCAACAGATGATTTTCCCCGCTGGATTCAAGAAAAAATACATGAAAAAAGACGCATTCGTAAAGAATGGCAAAATACTCGAAGCAAGGAACTCAAGAGAAAACTGAACGAAGCAATAAGAGATATTAAAAATATCCTATGTGAATGGAAAATAAAGGGATTCAATCCTATCTGGAAGGTCTTACAGCAACCGACGCTACAGATTATTCTCTATGGAAAGCTACAAAAAAACTAAAACGGCCCCAAATATCCATAACGCCCATCAAAACGGCTGACGATAAATGGGCAAAAACTACCAGAGAGAAATCAAACGAGTTTGCGAAACATCTCAAGGAAGTATTTATACCAGCGGAAAGGATGTGTTCCCCTGAAGAAGAAAGTCACATTCATAATTTATTAGATAGTACGGAACATAAAGAAAACTATTATGTCAAAATTGGACTACAATGCGTCAAGCATGTTATAAAATATGAAGTACGCGCAAAAAAAGCGCCAGGACATGACATGATTACCGGGAAGATAATCAAAGAATTGCCAGATATCGGATTAAGATTTCTAACCATAATATTTAACGCGATACTTAGAATGGGTAGCTTCCCTAGACAGTGGAAAATAGCAGGAATTATTATGCTACCTAAACCAGGTAAACCACCCGAAGAAGTCACTTCATATCGACCGATAAGCCTCCTGCCAATATTTTCCAAAATATTTGAAAAAATTCTTCTGCGCAACATGAAACCAATACTTTTTCAAGAACACATGATCCCTGATCATCAATTCGGTTTCAGAGAAGCGCACTCGACAATTGAACAAGTTCATCGAGTTGTGACGATCATAGATCGCTCCATACAAGAAAAACACTACTGTTCAGCAGCATTCTTAGATATCAGTCAAGCTTTTGACAAAGTCTGGCACCCAGGCCTGCTTTATAAAATCAAAGGAAAACTGCCCAAAAACATGTATGATATTATCAAATCATACTTGACCGATAGACAGTTTTTTGTTAAATATGACAACGAAACTTCAAATCTTAATACCATAAGATCTGGAGTACCGCAAGGGAGTGTACTAGGTCCTATACTGTATCTAATATATACAAACGATCTCCCAAAAACCGACAACACAACACTGGCTACATACGCTGACGATACCGTCATACTCGCTTCGGACAAAGATCAAACAGCTGCCTCACAATTCCTCCAGAAACACCTTGACGCAATACAGAAATGGCTTGAAGTATGGAGAATTAAAGTAAATCAAACCAAATCGACACACGTGACATTCACAAACAAAAAACAGACATGTCCACCAGTGAAAATTGGTGGGAGAAATATTCCACAAGAAGACTCGGCTAAATACCTCGGTATACACCTTGACAGAAGCCTAACATGGCAAAAACACATTAAGACAAAGAGACTTCAAATGGAACATAAAAAAAGACAAATGTACTGGTTGATTGGCAGATATTCCCAACTCACACTTACAAACAAGCTATTGCTGTATAAAGCAATAATCAAACCCATTTGGACATATGGATGTCAACTGTGGGGGACAGCTAAGGATACTCATATCAGCAGTATCGACAGGTTACAAAACAAGACCCTGAGAGCAATTTTAAATGCTCCATGGTATGTACCCAACTGGGTCCTATTACAGGACTCTAAAACAATGACAGTACGCGAAGAATTGAAAAAATTCAGCGAAACGTACCAAAGTAGATTAAAAAGACACCCGAACGTACTAGCGAGGGATTTATTGACCGTAGACTACGCAAGACGTCTACAAAATACAGACAACTTGACTTGCCAGCAAGATTCAAGGACTGACAATGGTGTATACTTGATAAAACAAGTATGAACACTTGAACACTTATAACCTAAACACAACGCCGGGATTGAGTCGTCACTGGACAACCAACCCTCAAGACAATGTGACAACAGACGACGAGTAAGATGTCTTTAGACAGGGTACTCAAAATATAAATCAAAAAAAAAAAAAAAAAAAAAAAAAAAAAAAAAAAAAAAAAAAAAAATATGTATATATGGGGTTTAATTGTGCTATGAAAAAATTTTGGTCGATTGCCGTCGTGAAAAGTGGACATAATCTGCATTTAGCTGTGAAAAGTCTGTGCTTTTCCAGGCTATTCATTATGTACACTTTCATTTATGGAAAACGACCCTTTGTTGTTGTTGTTTGTTGTTTGTCGGCATTTTTTTTTGCTTGTGGCACTCGGGCAATTTATGTTCAGTGCTTCAGCAGAGCCCGAGCTGAAATTATTGAAAAGCTAGACGCCTGGAAAACTAACAAATAAAAATGTACCCTTTGTGGTCCACAATATTAATAGACAGTCTCCTTAGTCATTCATGGTAATTTGATTTTATTTATACAATTATTATTAGGAAATTTAAATGTATACAAATTTTGACAGGTCGTATTTCTTATACAAAGACAAACGAGTTGTGTTTGTCGTCAAGCTTTTGGCTCAGGATTGCACTTATTTCAAAGGTAAGTCCTAAACACTTTAAAAATAAAACTAAGTTTTCTATAAACTTAAATTCAATTTACATTACAGAATAAATAAATTCGATAGAAACCTCCGAAATACATATTTTGAAATATAAGACCGTGATTATGTATATGTGATATCAGATAGTTAATTTGGCGGTTACCTTTGATAACATGATGTGGTTTTCACTAACACAGAAAGGGTTTCCTCTACAAAATATATCAGATATCCAAATAAAGACATAAACATGGAAAGCAGTTGAAAAACAATATTTTTAAAGTAATCTCGGTTTTAAGAAAATGTTATAGATTAACACCAATGGTTGTTTATAAATATTTATAATTGAGTTGCTGCTGCCACACTTCAGAATCCATGTCGAGATAATATATCTTTTAAGTAATCTAACGTTGAGTAAAGAATCTAATTGGAATATATTTAGCACTTTAGCATTATGGATATTGTTTTCATATTTTTGAACATGGCTAGCACTACGATATGCGCATATTATACATATACGAAGGTGTGGCAACAACCTGCAACATTGTAATCCGACATTCGAGAGCAACAAGATTGTTCTTGCCGAACCGCATTATGTTTTTCCTGTAATGGCAAGGCAATGATGGTTCATGTTTTCCTATATTTATCTAATATATATATATATATATATATATATATATATATATATATATATATATATATATATATATATATATATATATATATATATTTAACAAATAATTTAAAAATATTAATAATATTAAAAATGTACTGAAACCTACAGTCTACAGAATTACAGTGGCTTCTTATTATTAAAAATAGAAATATGGTTACCATTAGTCCTAAATATTATGAAATTATCCTTTTATAATAACTCCTTACCTGAAATAGATATTTTTCACAACAACACAGATTAGATAAATAAATAAATAAATTGGTTATATGATGACAAATTATTTTTCTTTGATTATATCAAGCAACTTTTGATGAATCATTTTGTCGTATTAAGTGAAAAACGGTGTAATGTTATTAGCAAGATCCACAAGTGACAGATAAACAGTACGAGCGGTATAAAACAGCGCCTCACTTGGCTCGGCTGTCATCTATGGTGAGAAATTCATCTTTTTTTATACATATGTATAAGCTCATTGCCTTAGTCGTTAAAACGGCGCTGGAAATACGGAGGCGTCTAATTCTGGGCGTCTAACTCTGGGCGTCTAATTCTAGGTTGTGATGTAATAGGAAGGCATTTGGATGCAAACGGAATTTCGCTGAGTGAGTTACAGTAAAGTGGTAGTAAATAATAGTGTTGTAAACAAGCTCGCATATAAATATATTTGGTGAGAAATGTAATTGGAGCAAAGAGAAGACCATCCCCTAGAGTAACTAATCTCAATTAAAGAGTTCTACCCTCATGTTATTAGCCAGATTAATAACGGAACGGGGATGAATCCTTTTATACCCTTCACAGCCAAATAGGTTATCAAAACTGTCACAACCTATTTTTCAACATACCCTTTTCCGAATACACTCGAATGATTATATGAAGGTAGGCTATAGGAGGATATACCTAAAATAATACCTAATATAAAGTAACCCTCAACTTTTTATAATAAATTAATTAACTAATGACACCACATATTAATTTCTGCTAATAATAATAAGTAAATTATTCTTTCAATATTATTTATTTATTGAGTACCCTGTCTAAAAACTTCTAACTCATCTGGCTTAAATTTTTAAAAAAAAAAATATAATTATTAGTCCTTGTGTGCGTAGAAAACATTATTTATTTTTTTAACTGTATATCCATATTTTTATTATATAATTTCATGGTTAATGTATTTCATATTAAGAATGGTGAATGAGAAGTTTTTCGATTTATTCATTTTTAAAAAGGTAAACAGACGATAAGAGGAAAGACACAAATGATAATAAAAATAATCTCAATTTATATATGTCTTTTTTTAAATTATCTTAGTCCATTTTTAAAATACGGTACTTATCAAAAAGATTGTTTCTCAAAAATCACAATCTGCAAAAAATATGCTCACATGATAATGTCAAGTACGTTTTCATTTACGTAAAAATCACAATTCGATCGTAAAATAGCCCACTTTTATTGTTAAGTAAATCACTATTTGAAAAATGTATATTATTTACATAATTTATAGCGTATTGGCTCAGGAAATAAGACGCGTGGTTACAAATACTGTGGTTATGTGGTTATGGGTTCAAATCAAAAAGTAAAAAAAATGATCGGTTATTACGGATGGTAGATCGGGAATAAAATTAATAAAATCCTGGATGATCGTCCTGATCCAGGTTTAGTCTGATTTTCTGGATTGTAAGGTGAATACTGAGGCGATTATGATTATTATAGTGATCTGTGTAACTAGTAATAAATCCTTCTCAAAAAGCCCATCGATATAAAAAAGTGTAAACTAAAATACATACAAATAGATAATGGAATTCATAAGGATTAATAAAGAGTTGTGACATGAAAATTTTAAGTAATGTACAAATTTTGTGACTAATGCTGATTAATTTAATTTGAAATTAAGGGTGGCTTTATTTTTCGGTTAGTTTCAATATGAAAAAGCAACTTTGTCCAGGGGTAGTGGTTTATTAGGCGGCAAACCGCTAGTGGGGCCACAAAGTCTCCATAGTCGTAGTCAAACTCTCACCAGGCCTATAATAAGCTTATAAACACATAGAAAAACCCTCCCTTTGTGGCCTTGTGCTTTTCCCCATATCCCATATACATGTTCGTCTTGTAGCCGAATAAACAAACCGTAAAAACTATATGCGAGAGGGCGAAATGTCGTCTCTCTTAACGCAATAAAGGCCTTCTATGCATACATACATTTGTGTATTTCAACAAAAAAAACACAAACTTTATGCGAAATTTTATACGCTCTTTATGTTTGCCATAGAAATACAAATACGATGGCGAATTTTTATGTGATAATATTCTTTCATAGTAAACGATTTAGCAGACGAAATTATATTATTTGCTATACTGTATTATTTTTTGAACTATTATTATTTCTTATGAAATAATCTTGAGACTCATAATCAAACTTTGGCGAAGAGGGTGAAAAAACAGGTTTTCAATTGTTCATCGATAGGTTTTAAATTGTAATCGTAGAGCACTGCTTCCATTTTTATTATACAATCGTATTAAAATTAAATAATATTTTTTTGAAATTTGCATTCAACTTTATAGTTTGTCCCATGAATATAATATTCGATATATGATAAGTGTGAATGTATATCATATAATATTTTGTGTAAATATCAGAGAGTTGAAATAAAATAATACAATTATCAAATAATAAAGCAAATTTTTTAATATATTTTTTTATTAATTAATATTATTAATTACGTATAAAAGACACAATATACACGTAACAGTCACTACAGAGTACACCAGAGAAACAGCTGATTCTAAGATGGTGGCCCAAACTCGATTCCATAAGCACTATTAATATTATTAATTATTTTTTTATTTTTAACTAATACAAATTTGTTTTATTTTCAATTATTCTTTCGATACCCTAGAACCCCCTCAAATATTCTCAGTTATTTCAAGTCCACTATGTATAATATTTAAATAAAATATAATAAAATAAATTGTTGCAGATCCTCATTACACCCACTTGGACTAGATCTACTCATAAAATCACACATATGCGGGAATCGAACCTGCGTCTCCCATATAACGAATAACTTCTCTTACCACTAAGTTAACGTGGCATATGGTATTGTCGATAATAAATAATTTCTCAAGACTATTTATCATTTAAAATACACCAATTCAGTTCCTAAAATAAAATGAATAAACACATGTATAGAAGGTAAATAAATTATTCATCCAACCGAAAGTTTAATATAGTTTATTATTATTTTATAATCTATGCAATATTGGATGGGCAGAATCTCACCCAATCATCAAAGTTAAGCTACATTGGACACAGCTAGGATTTAGATTGGTCAGGCTTGTTAATTTGACTAATTGCCCTATAAGGGCGATATATTTAGTACGGTATCATTGGATTTA
Organism: Agraylea sexmaculata; assembly: GCA_022606485.1. NCBI lineage: Eukaryota > Metazoa > Arthropoda > Insecta > Trichoptera > Hydroptilidae > Agraylea > Agraylea sexmaculata. The sequence continues at coordinate 9,005 of JAGTTH010006646.1, read as the reverse complement.
TAATTAAAATTGATTAAATTCTGTTAAAAAATTTACTGAATTTATTCACATATTCAATATTTTAAAAAAATATTCCGAGTAAGATCATTTATATAAATGTTGATTATTTGCGGTTTTGTGGTGGTTAAATAGGAATATGGGTCAGACAGAAAGTTTGCTCGCTTTTTGGTGTTTATGATCAACACAAAAGCTCGGTAAATATTTTTATTGCGTCGAAAACTTTATGTAAAATATACCGAAAAATACTCTTATTGAAGTGATAATATTTTAGGTATTAAATTTAATAAAAATGATTTATTATTTTTATGATAAAACACGTAAATCGAATATTTTTCTTGAAAGCTTATTATTTTTTCTGCTAAAAGGACTCAATAAGATAATAAATTGAATTAATGAGTTCAATAGAAGAGAGGTGTTCACCTAATAATATTTTTACCATCATCAATACTCAAGATGAAGAAATCCTTTGAATTATTCGCCTTTTCCAAAGCGGATGATTGGAAAAAGACCAGAGGAAAAATGCAATATTATTTTTGTATCGAAAAGCGAGGGGGAAAAGATGATATAATTTATACAGTGGATTGTCTACGATTTGAATAAATATCATTAGCGGTCCAGATTGCTGAATGTAGGTATTTTATATGCCAGCTGAATATTTTATGAAATGATCGTATCAAATTTCAACCTGCGTAACGAAAATTAGTGATGGAAAATTCTAAAAGAATAAGATCAATTTTTTTAAATAAAATAAAAATTATAATTTATAGTCATTACAATATGTTGTTTTTATTAATCACAGATGCAAACAGTCATGTATCGATATTATTTAATATTAAAATAGGTTTGTTTGAAAGTATCTAAAATATGACATCCCTATTGAGTAAAGTATTCTTATCACGTAACACGAGAAGCCAAGTTCGCGGTTAACCAAAGAGAATGATAATTACGTTGAGTTGGTTCTCTTTTGCCTTTGTATCGGAATTGCTACGATCTGAAGGAAAAAGATTCGTGACTGTCTGTCTGATCATGCTACGATGTTACTACGATTCTACTTCTAGGCGTAGAATATTACCTCTACGGATACAATACAAATTAAAAATAAACACGAAGCAAAGGTTAGCTTCGTGTTGTCTTTAATTAATCTTATATAATTGAGGTATTTCATCATAATATAATTATATTAAAATTTTACAAAATACAAGTTATATATGTATATGTAGAAGTGCTTACTCGTGACACTTTTTTCTGGGTGATTTGTGTTTAAAAGCAGTAGACATTGGCCATTAGTGTTTTTAAAGAGGCTATAAAATAGGCAGGCTGATAGTGATAGTAGTAGGTATACTATAGTAGAGCAATCAGAGGTACATGGGTTTTTTCAAAAGCTTAATTTGGATGCTTCGTTTAATTTCAACATATTTGTCACGTTTCTCCTCTCGCTGCTCTCTCGATTTCTGGTCAAGCAATCGGCTGGAACTATGCATGGAATACAATTTTATTATTGAATAAATAAATTTTCATAATAAAAAAATGTGTTGATTGTGTTTGATTTAATAATTGTAATAAATAAAAAGAATAGTTTTTCATATCTATTTCACCATTAATTAAATGTATTGGATCGATTACTTTATACTCCAAACTAAAAATATATAAAACATACTTTAAATATCCATTTGAATAATTCTTGAATTAATAAAACTATGAATGTAAAAATCATAAATCAAACGACAAGAAAGTTGACACATTGACGTGAAGTTGGTCGCGGATCAATAATGTATGAACTGTCAAAGTGAAAATTTTTTTTCAACAAAATTTCATCATACAAATTTAATTACGTTATTTTAAAAACACTTTAAATTCCACATCATTTCATTTCAACTTAAATCTTCTTCATATTAATTTCATAATATTGTAGAGTATCCATCAAACAAAGGTTTTAGATCGATTATTATTGCTCCAAAGCAAATAAATTAAATAATCAGATTAATTTTATAAGATTACGATTTTTTAAATGATAATGATTGATTTAGTAAAAATTTCTGATTACACCAAACAATAAAAACTGATATTATTGACATAATATACATATAACTAGATCTTCAGTCTTATTCTATTTTATGTATTATATATATAATTTTTTACTTTGAAGTGTGAAAAATTTTAATCTATATCTTTGATTTATGGAAATTCTTGAAGGGTTACAATGAAAAATGAGGAATATGTTGTGAAATAGGTGGTATTTGGTATGAAACAAAGTGAATTTGTAGTTTAATTCCCGAATTTGGACAATAATAATAAGTGGTGAATCAATTTTGATTACGAATGTATTTTACGGTGTCTGAAGGTTTTTTCGAATACATAACCTGGGTGATCTCTTTTGTACCAATTCTGCCACCTCAATGTCTTGTTTAGGAGCGACCTTATATAGTAACATATAAATGATCGCTTCCTACATCTTACTTTATTTAATTTAATTTAATTTTATACATATTCTATATACGTATTTTTTTATTATTTTTATTTTTCTGTTGAAGATTAAAAATAAATTTTAAAATATTTTTATTTAATATAAAATATTCATTGCAATGCACTGGAAATCATCCGGTAGAGCTAACTGTCCAATTAGTTATTTGGGACAGCAGTCGTTGTATGTACTCTTCGTACTTTTAGACACAACTGAATAATCCATGTCATGTTTTTTCACACCGAATATTAACACCTTTATACTGTGGAATATAAATATTAAGAATTAAAAATGACTCAATTAAATGGGAGAATGCATTATTATTTATATCATATAATAAAATATCTTTACACCTTATGTAATCAACTGTTATTTGTTATTAAATCAATAATTGAATTATTATTAAATTTTTTGCTTCAAAAATATATTTCATTGAAAATTCAATCCACGCATTGTTTCCACAAATTGAAAATGGGAAAATGAAATATATACAATAGACGAAGTGGAGTGTACATGAAGTGATGAAAGAAAGTTCCAAAAATCATCTATCAAATTTTGATTTCAAAAGGCGTTAAAAATAAAAACAAAACATTGACCAAAAAGATAATACAAAAGCTACACGATAAAACTCCATTTTTTGGCCATGTTAGCAAAAATAACAATGCTGAAAAAGCGCTGTCTGCATGCCTGAATAATTTACGGCCGTTGATTTTAATATATTTTATATTAAATAATCTTCATTTGGAATGAGTTCATAATGGGAATGTTGGCTCTGTAATTGTGATATGTCGCCAGAAATTTGGTCTCTTTTGCATGTTGAAATTAACATTTCAGGATTATCATAAATAGCCTATTTGGCTTGTGAATCTGTTTGCTTGCAGACATTTATTGCCCAGAATAGACTATTACTTGACCGAAAACCAATTGTATTGTCTTAAAATACATCCACTGAATTAATACAGACACAATCATATATTTCCATAATGCGATATTCATTCATTAAGATTAATTTTATATAGATTAATTAACAATTCATAGAAAGACGCATTATAAGTATTTTGTTTCCGTGTAGGAAAGATTGAGAAAAATAATTTTTATAGAAAATTCGAGATTTTACATTTCTAATATTTATATATATTTTAATACATTCAATGGTTAATTTATAAAAGCATGGAATGGTGGTTTTTTGACATATTCAATCTTTGTAAATCTTGCACAGATACAAATTGTAATTATTTGATGAAATACACATCAAAGTATTTATAGATTCTTCCCTTAAAAACTTTAAATGTTAAGTATTTAACTTTTTCATTTAAGCAGATTTAGTTAGATTTTTTATGTACATCTTGGATTACAATACCAACCTACATATCCATTTATTTTTTGATTGTAAGCATAATTTATGTAAAATAAAACGATTTAACAAATATTATTTATTTCAACTTTGTTAGGAAATTTTATCGATTTTTATTCTCAATAAATTATTGAAAAGTGGAACCTCGATATGACGAAAATTTTCAATTTCTCTTAAAGCTATAATATATATTTACGTTAATTTTACCTCTATATATTGAAGTTTTATCAATAAATATTGAAAAAACCTCGAGATTCTTCTGTATTACGACTTATCTTTCATCTGTAAAGCAATTTAATTAAAACAAGTACTGACATTGTCAAAATATTCAAACAAAAAACACATGGTGCCATATTAAATATATATTTGCCTTTTTATATAAGTTTATATGATTATATAACAATGTGTCAATTTCCAATTTCATTGTTAATATAAGAGTGACTCGTATGATCGATGGTACAATATTTAGTAACAAGGTCTAGTGAAACTTTTCCAGTTGCTAAGTACGAAGTTTGAAAAAAAAATGTGAAAAGCAGGATAAGGGGAGAATAAGAAAAAGTATAGATAGCAAGAAGGTCGTGTTAGTGGGGGAGTTTATTCCTAAGTGGTTTACACAAAAGTGTTAGCGAAAAACTTACGTTCCCGAGTGAGCTAAATCTAGAAATATTTCCTCTTACTCAGGCTTAAACCCGACTATAATGTGTCTGTTTAAAGTTAGTCAAAAGTATTATTAGATAATTAAAAAAATATATGCTCAGGGTATAAAGCGTGTGGCTATAATTATTGTGGTCATGGATTCAAATCCAGGATGAATTAATTTGATTGCTAATAATATACTTACATCGAGGTTACACTGCTAAAATTCGCTTTAGGTATTCGTCAATACTATAATATTATATTGTATTGCTATGCCACCAATCACAGCCATTTGCAGTAAATTATTTCAAACCTGCGCCTTTTTAAAATTTCACAATAATCACAGGCATATGTAGTTTGAAATAATTTTATTGTTTAGCCAATTCAGTTAAATTATTCATACAGGTAAATATCGAGGGTATACTGCGAACATGCACTAAGTCATATTTTGACAATTTTGAGTTAGGGATGCATTTGTATATATTTTTTTATTACTTTATTTACTGCCAAAACGCACTTAGTCGTATCATCAATATTTCGGGAGAAAAAAAACTCAAAAAAGTCAAATTCACATTTTTAGTTTCTTTTAGTTCTGTTAGTTCAAATAGAGGTATTTTTATAATTGTGTAATTTTTGGAAAGATATAAGATTTCATTGACTTATACCACATTGCAAATTATTCAAATATATACCATAAATTTATAGTTCTGTTGAGACATTGTTTTTGGCAGTATACCCTCGAATAATATGATATGAGATTCACTCTGATTTTCTAAACTATATGATGTATATTGAGGTGTTCTTGCAAAGCCGCCCTGTCAAAAATGATGAGAATAACAAGATGAGTGCTCGTGGACATTTTTTTGTATTTCCGCCAATCAGAGAAGTGTAAAGAAATTCGAGCGCCAATCAGTGTCAAGCGCTTGTTCTCTCATTGGTGGAGATACATGAACTAGCATCAACAAAAACTCATGTCTGTGTCGTGCCTAATATTTAAATATATCGACAACGGGTTAAAATAAAAAATACGTACTACTATCATTAAATAATTATAAATTGCCTTCATTTAAAAGTACTGTTAGATGTGCAATTTAGATGGAAGCAAGTGACACAATCTTGCACGTGTATCAAAACACTTGCAAGTAAATTGCATGCATGCAAGCTTAGACGATTTGGAGAGGGTCTTTGTAACAGTTTAGCATAATGTAATTGATTTAAAGTTCATCATTAATCAGTGATAATACTAATATTATTTTTAGACTGATAAAAAAAAAGTTCTATCAGATAGATCTAGGTTCTAAAAGATCAGCGGATAAGAAGCGTGGCTACAAATATGGCTCATGGGTTCAAATCCCACTCAAGTAAAGAATTTTTAAATTGATTTGATCGGTTATTACGACTGGGAGATCGGGAATAATATTAATAAAATCCCGATCGATCGTCTCGATCCAGTTTACTCTTGATTTCCTGGATTGTAAGGTAAATACTGAGGCGATTATTAAGTCGGGCAGAGCCGCTCTGTCGGTGACCTGTGTAACTAATAATAGTTAAGATCACCGACAGACAATTAACACGTTGTTGTGTATAAAAAATTCCTCTCAAAAAAGACCCTTTCTAAAATAAAAAAAGCTCCTCGGAGCGTAAATAAATAAATAAATAAAACAATTAGTCGAAAGGCATTAAGCAAAAAATTTGTTTGTCAATTTAGTAGAATATTTTTTTTATCATTAAGTTATTATAACTCAACTTACAAATGCCACTGACAGATAAGTTTGCATGCAATGATCAGGTACGTGTATCCATAATACATTTGCATATATTTAACTTGAATACGACTAAATTGCACGTCTAATACAGTAATAAATTTTTAATAAAACTTTAAAATGTATATAATTTGATTTAAAATCGTCGAAGTTTCTGCATTTTGACTCCTTATCTGTCTCATACGTGGGATTATCAGAAATGTAAAGCTTTTAGAATCTTAGCTGCATTTATATCGCGTTCTATATTTTGTGTTAAACTCACTCACAAGTTTAAAAAGTTAACGTGTACAATTCCCAAACGTAAACATTCGCATTAACAAATATATAACGCTTTATATATATAAATTGAATTTCAATAATATATGCGTGACTCACATAATAAATAATAATATAAGCGTTATGAAAAAAATGTTGGAGTACTTCCAAAGTGCATTCAAAGGAAATATCTAAAATATAGATGTACAAAGCTGAGGAGAACAAAATAAAATAAGACATATAGAATATAGAATAGAAAGATGGGAGAGACATTTGCTCTTTGCCGCCTCTTTGAACATTTTTCTTCGCTTGGATACTTTCACGTCTGTGTGGCTTTTTGACGACTGCCTCCTTTAAAACTAAATAAAATAATGCATCAAACAACAACCAACTGTCCAAAGATTCACCACCAATGTGACTTGTCTTATTTAATTTAATTATTTTGTCATTTAGATGCTGTCTGCCTTCAATAGACACTGATTCGAATCGTTGGTTTTTATGATCGGATTTTCCGTTCGACCTCTGTCCTTTAGATATCGTATCGAAATAGCTCAGACAAAAATAGGTATCTGAATTTACGATTTAATGAAGTATACATAATGCTAATAAAAACAGAGTTTGGAAAGGAATATTTTCGATCAACAAGCTATGTATATGAGTATTATATTAAAATATGATTTTTTACTACGTTTTAGGTTTTACTTAACTTTTTAGGTTTACTAACTTATTATTAAAGTATGTTGTTTTTATACTTATTAATTCCAATTATTCAACGATTAAACCCTCGCTTAACAAACTTTCTAATATATAATTAATTATCAACATAGAGCCCTTTTAAGAAAGCATTTTTTTAGTTGCACTATAAATTTATTTGAATTTTGAGTAATAAGTTAATTTGATCGAATATTTTTATACGAAGACCGGGAATTATAATCATAAAATGCATTTTTGTATTTCAATAAGTGTGTTGGAGAATTTTACACTGCGTGGGTTACATTTTTATTATTTGGTAAATTATTCTATATAATAATAATATTAATACAAAATCTTTGAAATTTGCCCACATTGCGAGGATTTGAATATAAAATTTGTTGTATGATTAAAGAAAATGTATATTTTAAAGAATTCAAATAAAATATTACAATTTGAATGAATGAAAAATATTTTTTTATTTTTTTACGGCACGAAATGCTCAGGAATAGTTAGCTACAAAAAAGGATTGTACAGATTAAAATAAAATAATTAGATCGGTTACTATATTATTGCTCTCGAGCTGTATTTAATAAAAATACTTTTCGATCTTAATCAATTTACAAACCTACATATAATTAATAATTAAATAAATTCTTTGGTTCGAATTCGATGCTAAAGTAATTTTTTAAGCCACCCAAATGCACTAAGTAGTAAATTTAGATTAACATCAACATATATTTTCTTAATGTATTAAAGTAAAAGGGGAGAATATGTGACAAAGGTGGATAGAAAGTCATGTGGTAGCTTAAGGCTTTTAAGCCCCTCGAAAACCTTTTTGTGGCACTCCAAACCATAATGGTACTAAAGATTTATAATAATTTATACAGAAAGTGAAACCTTTCGAAGAATACCCATTTTAATGAATTAAATAATTTGAGAATAAAATTTCATCGTTAGCGTATAATACCAATTATCTCGATTCATCGCGGCGATTTATTTCACCGTAAAATCAAAGGAAATTATTTTGTGAGAAGAACGAAGAGTCATCATTCTGTTTGATGGCGATACTGAAAACCATCAATCATAATTGGAAGGAGATGAAATAAATCTGGCGATCGATGGTCAAATACTGGAAAGCGATCTGTCAAGGTATCAAACCTGTCATCCAAAAACAAAAATATATTATTACCCTATCAATTTTAATCAATCCTTTTTGATCCCTATATTTTGGTAAACCCTTGAGCTATCGATCAATAAATTATTAATAAAGAAATATCCTCATTAAACAGTTTAGTGTCTGCCAGCTTCAACATTTATGCTGTTTTTTTCCCTTAAATAATATAATGTAGTAAAAGTTTGTTGTTAACGGGTTGAATGATACTTTCACTAATTACACTTTCCATCCTATCTTTTTGATTATCTTTCACAAATTCGAAAACTAATTTTCTCGGACTAACTTTTCATCCCTGGCATTGATGAAGAGAACTCAAAGGCATTAATGAAGATTCAAAAATTAGCGGGCAATCCGGCTTCACTTGAATATTTTTGATTAACTCATAAATATTAATGAAAAATGAAGTCGATTAATGGAGAAATTATCAGATGGTAACAAAGTAAAGAAATTGACATTCTATTTGGGATTGAATTTTTGTTCTAGTTTGGGTTTATTTATATTAAAAATAAAGTATTCTATTAAAAGTGTAAATCATATTATATTCAAATGTTTTAAGAGTTAATTTAAAAAAATGAGTCAATTATTAAAAAAATGTCAAGTTAACACAGTTTGATGAACATGTTTGTACATAATGAAAACAAATAGTTAAATAAAGTTACAGAATTTTTT